>WJSH01003290.1:17722-41809 GCA_009757365.2 Lepidium campestre
TTAAATGCCTTCTTTCTTTTACAGTGTCTATCAGTTTCATACTCTTGTCTCTATAGTTTTATGAGTTACTTTTGTATGTTAACTTGATCATCTAAGCATCTTGTATAAAGACATTCACTTATGTTTGTTTCCTTTGATGCCAATAGTTCCTCTGCTGCCAGCTGAGCTTAATTGATATAATTTCCAGAATGAAGAACCAGGTTAGACACTTCTATATATTAGTATATGAGTTACAAGATATAATCTTGAAATCTGAAACCAGATTTGACTTGTTTTTGTTTCTAAGTGGTTTTACATAAATAATGTAGGACCATGTACTTGTTTCTCTTTATTAAAATGTTTAAACTTTTATTGTGGTGCTTGTGCTTTGATTTTACTTCTGATACTGTTTTCAAAATCTGATATATATAAAATCTTTATTGTTCCAGGGAATGAAGAAACTTAGGTATAGCTTAGCTAGTTTAGAAAACTTAACTAAGATAAATTAAATACAACTAATGTTTGTTAGATTCAGTTTTATTTTGTCAGGTAGGCTGAATATAGTTTGGGATTGAGACTTGTGTAATGTGGCTAGGTAGAACGACTTTTGGAATTAGACTTGTGGCATGCATGATTGAGAACAAACTTATGTTATATTGAATGAATATGTTTTTTTAGATTGAGACTTGTGTATTTTGTCTTAAAATTCAATTCTTATTATGCAAAACAAGTAATATGTAATAGCGATTTGTAAAATATTAATAGCGTTCTGTAAAATATTAATAGCGTTCTATAAAATATATAATAGCAAAAAAGAACGTTATGCTTTAATATCATAGCACTAAAACTTCTTATTAAACAGTCTATCATAGCAAACCAGAAAGCAATAACAAAATAAATTACGGCATTACAAAATTTTTATTGTAATGTGGACTATCATAGCACACAAACTGAATTGTCGTATTTTAAAAAAAAAAAATACAACACGCCATAATAATATAAATCGCAGCAAACAAATTTTGCTATAATATCTAACCTATTATAGCACACAATAAAAATGCTATCGTTTGTCTCAAACTTACCATAGCTGCCGATGACATAGCATTAATAAAAACGCTATGTAAAGCATATAATAGCAAATTTTCAGAGCTAATAATATACATTTTTCTTGTAGTGTTAAGTATTTTTGTTTGCTTTTATACAGTTTTATAAGTTATCTTATAAACCTTAATAAACCAACTACTCGACCTACTTTTTAAAACTAAACTCTACACCCTCTTGACAGAGAGAACCCAAGGAAAATTTAAACTTATTTTTCATAAACTAAAGATATTTTTTGTATAAAACCACTAAATGTTAAGAATTTTCTTTGTTTAAGTATTTTTGCTTGGTTTTATACAATTTTATAAGATATCTTATAAACCTTAATAAACAAACAAGTCTATCTATTTATTAAAACTAAACTCTACCGACTCTTAAAAGAGTAAACCCAAAGGAAATTTAAACTTAATTTTTCATAAACTAAAGATTATATTCGTATTAAACCACAGAATATTGAAAATTTTCTTTGTTTAAATATTTTTGTTTGGTTTTATACAATTTTATAATGTTTCTTATAAAACTTTGTAAATAACCCTCTTAGAAGAATTTCATAAAACTACACAATACCCTTTATTAATTGAGGGAACTCAACTGAAATTTATACTTAATTTCTCTTAAACTAATGATAGATTTCGTATTAAATCCTTGAATGTTAAATTTTTTTTTTTCATTTACGATTTTTGTTTGGTAGCTTAATTCTAGACAGTTTATTCAAAACAGAAATGATAGTTCGGTCTCAATATATACCAACAAAAACAGCAGCATACAACTAGTGTGGGGCTAAATTATACTCATGCATTCTTTTCACAGTATGAGAAAAATTTCATAAACTTAATTTCTCTTAACCTAAAGATAGTTTTCTTATTAAACACCAAAACCATTGAATATTTTCTTTGATTTAGTATATTTGATTGGTTTTATTCAGTTTATATGGTTTCTTATAAACTTTTATAAACATATTAGTGAGAACAATTTCATAAAACTAAACCCTATCTCTTCTTAATTGAAGAAACCCAAGTGAAATTTAAACTTAATTTCTTGTAATCAGTGAAAAGAAGTTCGTAAAACTATGACTATAGTTTTTGTGTTTATAAGGTTTTGTAATGTACTTTATAAAATCTTATAAAACCTCATAAAAATATGAAGTACTTCAAAGGTGGCTCTTTTTTTGTTGGACTCGAGCAGGACATCAAGTGTAGTGACCGAGTGGTGCCAGCTTGAGCTCCAAACTGAGCTTCATGACCGAGTACTGCAAGCCGATCCCTCCTTTTCCTCTTCTCCTCTTCATTGTATGACAACAAAAACGTCACTTAAATCCACATAAAACAAATAACAGATACTGTAAGCCGTCTAAACAAAGTATTTCAGTAAATATATAGTGAAGTGTAGACGCAAAGAATAAATCAAAACTGAAAGGAAAAATCCATGTAAAGCTCGTTCAAGGTTCTCATTTTCACAAGGGACATTTCATGGTGCTAAAATATGGCGAGTAGGTCTGTGTATCACCAATAACATTTGCGACCGAGTTACAATTAATGGAAATTTATTAAGTACCCAGATAACCGATTTTTCTCAATATCTACTTAGCAAATCATAAGTAAATAATTTATGAATAATCTAAATCTCATTTACGTGATTGGCTAGATTGGCTAGATTGTAGAAATGGATGATGTTACACATCATCCACACAGACTTGTAGAAAGGGCAGAATTTGTCATATCTGTTAAAGATTCATCCAAAAGTTTCAAGAGTAAATAACCTGTCGAGAGACAAAAAGATAGAGAACTAAAGCAAAATGAAGGGAACCAAATCTTACAAAGTAAAGTTTTGAGCAAGGTAGTCTTCCCTCAATAGCTTAGCTGTTTCCAAGATGATTTTGTCTCCTTCTGCTAGTGCATCTTTTCCTACAAGCTGTACGCAAAGCATAATGCTTGGATTAATTTAATTCCTTCAAGAAAGAATTATCTACTAAGAGGGATATACTTCTATAGCTTGAGTCAAAAGTTTTGATGCCAAGATTATCATTCAAACCTTATAAATTATTAGGATCGCTAAGAGACATGAGTTCATTAGTCACAATATTACTTATAGAAGGATAAATGGCAAGTACCTAGACAATTTCATTAAGATCGTCTTCCCTCTGCAACACCTCTTTGGCCTTAATCATGATGTTGATGAAATATGGATTGAACTTCTCTTAGAAAGATTCCAATGCTTGTAAAAACAAGCAGCTTTTTATATATACATGAACTTTGAGATAGTAAATCATGATAGGTTTGAAGAACATCGAGAATATTTAAGCATACCGTTGCATATTTTGAGTAGGAAATCAACCAATTAACAGAAGAAAAATGTTTTCTCTAGGCAAGATTTTTGTCCAAACCCCAAAAGACCTGCATGCAAAATAAAGGCAACCAAATATGAAGAGTAAGCACTCCAAAGTAGAGAAAAAAAATGTTTAACCAAATATCGTCTCGTTCAACATATATTATTATATACACTTACTATGGAAGACATGGAAACAACCATGAACCAAATAATCACCAGCACAATACTAAGGGTTGCAGAAGTAACAGGATCTGAAAAGTCTCCTCCAAGAGGTGAATTCAAGGGATAAGAATGCCTCAAAGATTGGGTTATTTTAGCACCATGAAAGAACTAACTTTGTACCATCATGAAATGTCTCTTCGACTACAACAACTAAACAAGTTATGACACACCATGAGAAAAGGAAAAGCTAGGAACATAAAGCAATTGACCATATGGGAAACTACACGAAAACTTAACACAATTAATTTGATCACATGAACCATATAAAGAAGATGTACGACCGGCGGAGGAACCCGTCTCCTGATAAAATATAAATGCATCAGTGAATTACCAAACAAAACAAAATTCACAATTGGATTAAATGTATAGCTTATCATATTACCTTCCTAATATTTGTCTTCCAATATCCATCGCTCAACCACGCTTTTCTCACTATCACAAATAAATTCAAGAATCTACACAACTGTGAGAACCATAACTTATATAAACCAGTTTTTACTTGAATAAGCATATAAATTAGGAACAAAAAATCAAAATAATTAATCTCCTAAACGCCAGATATGTATCTAACTCAAAAGGAAATGAAAAATCTTAACAGAAAGTCGATGAACACAAAAAAAACAGCTCAAAATCATGAGGCAGCATGATACGAGTCAATATAATCTATGTCGCAATTAAAATCAAGGAATAGTAGAGTACCTATGGAAATGAGCGCTACAACTTTAGTGTAATTGCCTAAAATCAGATAATTTGTGAGGTGATGAAGTCTGAGGAAATCACCTATGAAGATTGTCAGTCTTCAATTCGTCGTCGATTTGAAGATATCTCAAATATGAGAATCCTAAGAGAAAAAAATATTAAATTATTGTAGTGTCTTTGTGCAAATCAACAAATCAAAGATCAAAGAAGAAAACATGGTTAAGAAACGATGAATCGCCATTGAATGAGAAAATTAGGCGTAAAGGAGAAAGAGGGAAAAATGGCAAGGGTAGTATTGGAATTTTGAAAAGTTGAGAGTATCTTTGAAAGGGGTAGGTTCAAAAAGTTATTTTTAAAAGAGGGTATAGCTGAAAGATTAATTTTGGTAATTTATCTTTTTAATATGCAAAGACCCTTGTCAAATGAGTTTAAACAAAAGATGCAAAGTAACTCATCTCTTTAAAAAAACACATTTTGTGCAAGCCATTTGCATGGTTTGACATGTATAATAAAGCCTTATGGGAACTGTTTTAGTTGCTTTTTCCATTCTTCCCGTGTAATAGTCTCCAAGACCATCTATCTTCCAAAGCAAGTGGTATAGACTGACTTTGATTGGGTTTTAACCCAATCAAACTTGATGAACTGGTTTATTCATTCCTTATATTATTTGTTGTTTAGCAGCATCATACTATTGACATATGTTACCTCCATATGCGAGGCATTTGCTGCAATATTCATTTTATCCATTCTTAATTCTATTTTAGCATAAACAAAGTAATCGATCAAACCTTGAAAGAACAATGCTTCTATGTTCCCACAAGTAAAAAATTGTTTGTGGCAAACGGGTAATTGCTCGTATGTTCAGCTTTTGGAAGACTTTAGGAGCTTGAGAAGCTTTGTAAAGAATTGAAGCACTCATTATTTCCACACCAAGATCATGTCGAGATGTTGCTCCTACCTTTCCTAAGATTAATGCTTAGAAGTTCATCTAATAAGTTTTCGAGCATAGATTTGTCATTATTATTTGATGTCATTTTTTCAATCTTAGAACAACAATAGCTGAATATTAGGATTGGTGAGAATTATAATAACGTAAACATGAAAACATGAAACAAAAATACATAGAATGATTTCAAGATATGAAGCTAAACACTACAAGAAAAATGAGCTAAATATGACGAAAATCAAGAAGGCAAAAGTATCCGTCACTAATTTTAATGATATCATAACGGTTTTTAGACCGAATGTAACATGGAAAAAATGTGTTTAAAACCGTCAAGAAGCGATCAAGAAATTTTGAAGCTTCGTGACGGTTTTAGATGGGTTCGTAAAAGCCGTCACGAAATGTCTGGAAATAAGAGACAAAATAAAATAGTAGTGGACAAATAAGAAAAGAGAAACGGTTGTGACGAATTGAGACAAACACGGGCAAAATAACATAATATTGGTGTATACGAAGAATAACATTAATTGGAGAATAAGATATTATTAATAATTTACAACATAACATTTGATTCATTAATTATATGACATAAATTCAAACATAAATTATAACATATTTAAACAAATAACATGAAACTAAAACAAAATAAAAAATAGTTAAAAAAATTACAAATGCATATGTTGTTTAAAACATATTTATTATGAGTAAGACAAATAAATTCGCCAAAATAAAATGATCATTTTCTCTAATTCTTGATCAGGGTTAACAGATCCAGATTCGATATAAAATTTCTTGTTTAGATCAAATGGCCTATGATTTTTAACAGTGGTGCCGAGTAAGTCTTTCTGATCCCGCATGTATCTTTATGCTTTTGAACATTGACATTGATTTGAACCGATTTATTTTTCTTGTCTTTGATATTACTAATTCTTAAGAATAGAATGACAAAACAAAAAAAAATATATACTTAATAAAAATTTGAGACAACAATGTATTGTAAAATTGAGATTAGAAATAAATAAGAATTAATCAGATAAGATAACTTTAATCATAGAATATTAAATATAAAAACTACTTCAATTAAAGCCCTAAAAAATAAGTCTCAACATTATAAGTAAATGAGAAGTAGAGGAATACAAAAATACCTTAGTGAAATGATGATGTTGTAGGAGGTTTAGATTTTTGTGGAGTAGGGGAAGTGTCGGCAACTCTTTATATAGATGAATATTCTTGATAGAAACATCGTCTGGAGTTGTCTGAAAATAGTTTTGGAGGGAAGAAGAATTGGCATACTATAACTTGCCCGGTAAAAATAGGCATCCAAATGGATTTGGACAGTTTGAGACGAAATACAAAAAAGTTACTAGTCATCTGGTTCCATCTGGAATTGTATAGTTTTCCACCTTATCCAAACATACGAACATTTATACTCATTCAACACCAATAATTTCTTTGTTTTACTCTTTCTTTCTCTGTTCATCTTCTTGTTTCTTGATCTTCTGAAAACCTTTTTTTCTTACACAAATGGTAAATTCAAATTATTTCAAACCTTGGATGGACAATCTGCCCCACGATCCTTCAACAAGACTTCTCACGGATGATTATGCTGATGGAATGAGTTCATTTATGAGGGTTGCAGAGAATCAACCGGTAACTATACAATCCCATAAAATTTATTGCCCGTGTCGAATTTGTTGTAATCATAGGTTGAAGAGTGTTAGGCAAGTGTGAAATCATTTGTATTTAAAAAGGTTTATACACGGATACAAGATATGGTATATGCATGGAGTGAATAGAAATGATGAAAACAATGTTGATTTGTCAGTTGGGTTATAATGTAATATAAATGTGGATGAGCAAGTTGTTTTGAGAAATGTATATGTTCAAGAATCCGTTGAAATCCACAAAGTACACCCTTTGCTTATGTTGATGAAGTTGATGAAAGAATATCATTATTTGACATGTCATAATCTGCTAAAATTTCATTGTACTCAAGGTGTAAAGATTGGCACTCACCATTATCATCTGCTACACGACTTATGACTTTGGAAACAGATTTTAATCTTGTCGAGGATTACGTAGATGCTATCGCAAAATATGTTTGAGATGTTCTCATGGAAGGAAATACTGCTCTGTCATCGTACTATGAAGTGAAAAAGTTCTTGGTTTGCCATTTCAGGTTATTGACGTCTCCAAGAATAATTGTATGTTGTAGTGGAAAGAAAAAAAAAGATTTGCTCACTTTCAAGTTTTGTCCTGAACCAAAATATAAATAAAAAAGTGGTAAGTCCTTGCTCCCTTACAAGAGAATGTGGTACTTACCTATTGTTGATCGGTTGAAAATGATGTATAAAATAAAAAGGACAACAGCTGCAATGAAGTGGCACGCAGAACACAATCAGGACGGGGATCTAACTAACCTTTCAGATGCTTTAGCTTGGAAGCATTTCCAATCCGTTTATCCAAGTTTTTTTGTAGAGTATTAGAACGTATACTTGGGTTTGTGTACTGATGGTTTCAACCCGTTTGGTAAACATGGCCGCCAATATTTGTTATGGCTAGTAATAATTACTCATATAACCTTCCACCAACATTGTGTATGAAGCGGGAGTATTTATTCTTGACAATTTTAGTTCTTGGGCCAGATCATCTGAAACGTGCACTTGATATATTTTTGCAACTACTAATACATGAGTTAAAGTTTTTATGGACAGATGGTGTAGAAGCATATGACATCTCTAGACATGAGACGTTTTTGATGAAGGTTGTCTTGTTGTGGACATATGGTATGCTATCAGGATGGACAACCCATGGACAACTTGCTTGTCCATATTGCCAAGATGAAACATATGGCTTTCAAATAAAACATGGGAGAAAGACATCTTGGTTTGACTGTCATAGGAAGCACCTTCCAGCAGCTCATCCTTATCGAAGAAGCATTATGTTGTTTCGGAAAAATAAGAAGGTCTTTGAATGTCCGCCTAAGATTCCAACTGGGAATCATATTTTGATGCAATTACGTGACTTTCGCACAGAGATATTGGTTGACTGTGGTGGTAATCAACATTCAAATATCGACGGATACGGTGTTAATCACAACTGGCATAAAAAGAGTATATTCAGGGAATTAACATATTGGAATGATCATCTATTTAGACATTGTCTTGACGATATGCATATTGAGAAGAATGTGTTCAAGAACATGATGAATACATTGTTAAATGTTTCAGGGAAGTTGAAGAACAATTTGAAGTCTAGAAAAATTTGTCAGATTTATGTTGCATAAAAGAACTACACATAATGAGTAATGGAAAAGGTGCAGTCCCTACTTATAGATTAAGTGATGAAACAAAAACAATGTTCTTTCAATGAATAATGCAAAGTGTAAAATTTTTAGATGGGTATGCTTCCAACCTGAGGAACATTGTTGGCAACACAGAGGCAAAATTCACAATGATGAAGAGTCATGATTGTTACGTCATAATGCATCGCCTTTTTTCATTTGCTTTTGCTCAGCTCCTACCTCAAAATGTTCACAAGTCAATTGTGGGTTAGTGATGAGTCATTAATATTTCAATAATGTATAAATAAATTTCCAGGTAAGTTGAACGTTCTATTGCTTATTATTGTAGGAATTGCATCATTTTTCAGGGACTTGAGGATGCATACGTTATATGTTGATGGGGTTAGTCATCTAGTAGAAGTAATTCCCGTGATTATGTTTAACTTAGAGAAAATAACGCGTCATTCGTTTCTCGATGTTATGGTTTGCTAGGCATAAGAACCATCATTTTCAAATGTGAATGATTTGATTCATCTACAGGTTTCAAACAAGATGATTTTTGTGTCACGAACATTCATATGCAGCGTAAGTTAGACAAATATGACTCATTTATTCTTGCAGTACAAGCTGATCAAGTTTGTTACATCAAATACCCAAAAATTGGAGGGAGAACTGATCCTTGGGTTGTAGCTATTGCATTGATATCACGAGGGTGAGTAACTAAAGTGGCTATGGATGAACCATTCCAACATGCAAGTAGCCCCGAAATAAGAGAAATTGACAGTTCATTGGATGTCAATCTCGTCGACAATATTGCAACTCTCGAGCCTAAGGATGTGTTAGGCAACTCAGAAGGTTCAGGTGGTGAATTTGATGATGACACCGACTCTGTACCATCTGATAACTCAACTGATTTAAAATAAGTATGTTTGAATTATGAGTTAAATGCTTGTGTTAAACGACAATCTTTATATAATGTAAGAAATGCAATGTGTATTACCATTGCTATGTTATGTAATGATATGCATTTTAAGACTTTATATTTCATTTAATAAACATCTTTTATATTGTGGTGTTTTAAAACTCACATATCTAACAAAAAACAAAAAGTCATTACACATAAAAAACATTTTACAACGGATTAAAGTGGGCATACATTACGTCGAATCATGATTACCATTGAGTACAATATTTAAACAGAAGATATATAATAACAATTTTCAAGCTAAACATCTATTAAGATAACACATCTACTTGCATAACTTAAGATCTGTAGGGATGACTTATCTTCCACAACACCTTAGTGTTTAACAAAGGTCACCAATGTGCCAACAAAAAGACAGTGAAATAATATCTGCACACATCACGCAATGTTGGATGATTTAGATGACATTGTGGTATATCATTTGCCGTCCCCCACCGTAAACCGCCCCTGAAAAGTTGTCTTCCTGGTGGACCCATTGCTGCAATCTGGTCACATACACGGTATCTGATGTAGCTAGCTTCCTGAATGTCATGCGCATATTCATGGTAATTATATAATATAGTAACACTTTTTCTTGTTTAATGAATACAACTTTAATCGATTAAACCTCCAACTATATATTAAAGTATACATTTCCTATTATTTGGTCAACAATATACAAAGGCAATCTAGGTGTTAGTAGTACATCAAATATTTAAATAAATTGGCAAATGGTCCAAATTAAATGTAGCTATATACTGTTTTCGTAGTTCATTTGTAACTATAGTGCATTTGTTAACATCATTATTTTGTATTATAATTGTTTTATTTTTATGTTATGACATTTACACTTGTAAATGTTTGGTTATTGAGGAACCGATTCTATAACGAATTCCTCCTCTATGATACTCAAGTAACCAATTTGGTGGATCAACCCCTAATACGAATGCAACAAACACTCTGCAAAGTCAACAACCATCTCCGGCAACTACCTACTAGAGGATTTGATTGAAAAAAGTCAGAGAGAACCTCACCAAGCTACATCCTAAACGAGAAGATGGAACAATATGGTAAGTTTTTTGGTAATTCATTACATTTTCATTAACAAACTGAATTTATATTTACCTCTAATTGTAATTATACTTTAAACTCTTAGGTTCGGCTACTCTTTAGCCATTAAGAAGGCTATTTTAACAATGCTACATGAGTTCCTCAGAGGCACATACGTCTGTTACTCACAACTGCCACAACACAAGAAAGAGACTTGGTTCCGTACTTTTGCGGTAGTTATTTATATTATGTAGAATATTGTATCCACTCACAATCCTTTGTATTGTTTTTTTCTTGTACATACTTATATATTCCTAACGCTACATGAACTGATTTATTCAAGTTCTTACTTGGTTTTAACTCTTTCCTTTTTTATTTCAGCAGTACTTCACATGGAAACCAGAAGATACAAGTGAAGTCTGCGCTGAGTTTCATCAATCAGCTACTAGCACATACTCAAAACACATGTGGGAATGGAAACGCAAGTGGCAACTTGGGAAAGGGAAGCTAAAAGGTTTGGAAAAAGACATGTGGGAGAGTCTTCAAAAGTATTGGGCATTACCAGACACGGCACATGAGTTCGAGATTCAATCAAAGAACCAGCACAGCTCTCAGAACATAAAGGGGATGACTGTGCACAACAACGGGTTCAAAAGCTTCAAAAAAAGGGAAGATGAGCTGGTAAGTACCTACCAAAAATTCTCTTTTACTCTTTTTTCACATAATAAACAACTTAACTTACTCATAGGAAAATGAGAACAATGGGGAGCAACCAAATTTTATTGTCCTCATGGAGGACACACACACCAACAAGAAGACCAAAAAGATTCAAGATCAGCTTGTTGCAGAACTAATTGAGAGGTTGGAGAAGAAGAAGGCAGATCGATTGACAGAACTATCACAAGTGGAGTCAACCAATTCTCAAGGTTCACCCACGAGACTGACTCACAAAGTAGGGAGGAGATAAATGAAATGGTTTTAGAGGTAACATTTTGAACCAAATTAAAGAACCATTGTATTTACTTTACATCCTCACCATCGAAACTCAAGCTTCCACCGCTCTACCCACCCAAGTACATCCGGCCGTAGTAGCTGCTATTAAGGAGGTGGAGAACACCAAAAATGCTCTTAAGGAGGTGGAGAACACCAAGAATATTGAGATCGTCAAGATGAATACCACAATTGCATCACTTATGGAGAAGCATGAAAATTTTGAAGCACTTATCGGTAAGGTAGTCTCATACATTGCGGATCTAAAGATTTAGATGTTTCTTTCTTAGGTTTTTTGTTGGCTTTATTTATGTTTCGGAACATATATTGTATTATGTTTTGGATAATGTTGTTTAGAAGTTAGTTTTATCTTATAACTTGTTTCAATTTCTTAATTATTTTGTTTCATTATATTGCAATATCAAGTCACATTTCAATTTTATTAAATGGCCAAAAAGCAGATTTAACATTTAAATAATACAAAAATAATAGGATTTTCCAGTCGAAATAAAACCATTTGTTCTCGTCTGGAAAATAAATTTACCATAATAACCATCACAATTCGTCAAAACATGGAGACCATATTCCGTCTCAAATTATATATTGGCGATATTTGGTGGTAACAATCCATATGGATACTTAAGACAGACACCATTCACGTGTCTAGAATGAATGGTCTAGATCCATCTTAAATTCTAGACGAACATTGTTTATCATATCCGTCAAGAAAAATAGACGGTCAATGTAGATCATTAGTCGTCTTAAATAATAGATGGATTCCAGATGACTTTTGCATTCACGACAATCTCTTCCAGACAGAGGAAATGGACCAGATTCCGTCACAAATGGCCATTCCAGACAATTTCTTGACGAATATTGCCGTCTGGAATACGACTTTTTCTTGTAGTGAAAGAAGGCATTAAAAATTATTATTTATTGGGTTGATGTAGTAATCAAATAATGGATTTCACTTGGATAAAGTTGTGTAATTCGTGTGTAGAGCTTATATATGAGGTTTATTACAATTTGATATAATTTATGATGTTTATCATGAAGCTTTCAAAATTTCTTAATTTGCATGTAACATGCATTATAGAGTTAATGTGGTATGTGGATTGAAAGAGCTTTTAGAAATTAATTCAGCAGTTTCGTATTAGAGAATATGAACTATTTCCATGACATGTATTGATTTCCTATCCACCAATAATTCATCAGTTTCCCAATCTTTCTTAATAACGATGAACATAAAATTCTCGAACGTGACCGGAGATCAACAAAGATATTAGCAGATCAAAAATCAACCCAAAATCAAATTTGTCAAAAGAGACATTCAAAATCTTCAAAAGCTTACATGACAACGGAAAGGAGCAGCGTTATCAATTTTCCTGCAAAACCAACTCGAACTCCCTGCAATGAATTAAATGATCAACAACAATAGCTTGTATTCTGAAACATTGAGCAGAACTAACTGCGAATATATCATATTTGGGTGATAATTAGATGTAGAAAAACCTTATCCAATATGTACTACTTGGAACTCATGAGATTAGCTATCGTAGAACCGACATAACTTTCACCTCATCATGAAAACCACTCCACATATAACTAAATTTGACAAGATACATCACATTCACTACCAACGATCCCATAGACAAAATATCCAGTTCAAAACCTATAGGAACTTCAAGTAATCTCCACCATTTCGAAACAATATAAACAAATGATGCAACAAATGAAGGAAGAGGTATACAACAATCTTTTTTTACGTTCTTGTGGGTCAACTCCAGTATAGTACCTCATAGAAAATACCAAAATAGTTAATTTTCTTAATGCAACATTTCACGACATCCCCAATCAGCCATAAGATTTCATTTTTTCTCAACTTTCTCTTGGTCTCATTAAAAAAAGCTTTCTTGAGTTGCGATTACCCACAACAACATTTACTTTGATTTTCTGCATCAGGATAAAAGGTTTAGGGAGGAAAAAGAAACATTTTCATGTATGATAATTACGCTTATTGATTCTTTCAGGTCAAAAATGGCCAACAAAAGATGACAGGAACTTCTGTTTTTCTCCGTCATATACCATAAGAAGATCTTCTAGCTTCATACAAGATAAACTTTCCCAGTGGTTGTCTTAACAACTTATGAATCTGTGCTTGAATTTAGAGATGAAGATTTAGTCGTGACATCTTGACTTTCAATTACTCCAAGGTTTTGTTGATACAGTGATGGATCTACAGCTTCTCTTCTTAACCATGATTCAAATGCCAGAAATTTTTATTTTGCAGCAAGCTTCCGGTATGGTAAACATCCAATCAGAGATCCATACGAAAGCTATGAAAAGAGAGATTATAAAGGGAAGAAAATTTAGTCAAACAAAATGATATGAAACTAGAAATTAGTACAAATCTTACTTGAAGCAATGGATTGTGTTATTAAAACGTTTATGGAGGAAAAATAAACATTTTCATGTATAATAATTAAGCTTATGGATTCTTTTTGGTCAAACCAGGCCAACAAAAGTTGATAGGAACTTTTTCTTTTCTCCTTCATATACCATAAGAAGATCTTCCAGCTTCATATCAGAAGAAACTTTCCCATTGGAAGTCTTTACAACTTCTGAATATGTGCTTGAATCTAGAGATGGAGATTTACTCGTGACATCTTGACTTCCAATTACTCCAAGGTTTTGTTGATACAGTGATGGATATACACCTTCTTTTCTTAACCATGATTAAAATACGAGAAAATTCTATTTTCCTGCAAGGTTCCGATAGGGTAAAAATCCGATAAGAGATCCATACGAAAGCTATGAAAAGACACATTATAAAGGGAAGAAAAATTAGTCAAACAAAATGATATGAATCCAGAAATGAATACAAATCTTACTTGAAGCAATGGATTGTGTTATTAAAACGTTTAGGGAGGAAAAATAAACAATTCCATATATGATAATTAAGCTTGTGAATTCTTTCATGTCAAACATGGCCAACAAAACTTGACAGGAACTTATGCTTTTCTCCGTCATATACCATAAGAAGATCTTCGAGCTTCATATCATAAGAAACCTTCTCATTGGCAGTCTTAACAACTTATAAATCTGTGCTTGAATCTAGAGATGGAGATTTTTACTCATGGCATCTTGAATTCCAACTACTCCAAGGTTTTGTCGATACGATGATGGATCTACACCTTCTCTTCTTAACCATGATTTAAATGCGAGAAAATTCCATTTTGCTGCAAGGTTCCAGTAAGGTAAAAATCTGATCAGAGATCCATACAAAACCTATGAAAAAAAAGATTATAAAGGGAAGAAAAATTAGTCAAGCAAAATGATATGAAACCAGAAATGAGTACAAATCTTACTTGAAGCAATGGATTCTGTTATTAAAACGTTTAGGGAGGAAAAATAATCATTTCCATGTATAATAATTAAGCTTATGGATTCTTTTAGGTCAAACCTGCCAACAAAAGTTGATAGAAACTTCTGCTTTTCTCCGTCATGTACCATAAGAAGATCTTCCAGTTTTGTATCAGGATAAACTTTCCCATTGGCAGTCTTAACAATTGATGAATTTGTGCTTGAATCTAGAGATGGAGATTTACTCATGACATCTTGACTTCCAATTACTCCAAGGTTTTGTCGATACGGTGATGGATTTACACCTTCTCTTAACCATGATTCAAATGCAAGAAAATTCTATTTTACTGCAAGGTTCCGGTAAGGTAAAAATCCGATCAGAGAACCATATGAAACCTATGAAAAGAGAGATTATGAAGGGAAGGAAAATTAGTCAAGCAAAATGATATGAAACCAGAAATGAGTACAAATGTTACGTGAAGCAATGGATTGTATTATATATATATATTGTAGTTGTTGGTTGGCATTCTTTAACGTAATATCTACTAAATGTTATGTATTTATGGGTTACAAATGGATGGAAAGAGAAAGCATGATATGATTTACGTAAAGCTCATAAATCATGAAAAATGTAAGTTAGGTGGGTGTGGAGAGGTAGAAGACAATGAAAAAACATGATATGATGTACTTAAAGCTCATAAATGATAGAGAATGTAAGTTAGGTGAAGGTGAAGAGGTAGAAGACAATGAAGAATGATGAGATGAAGTCTTAAAAGCTCATATGTTTGGGTAAATGCAAAAATTTGTGAAAAAATCAGAATGAGTGTTTCACTCCTCCTTATGCCACGTGGCCCAATAAGGACAGAGTGAAACTTACTTTTTTAAATAGATTATAGAATCATAATACACAGAAGATAGGCAATAAATAAAGATTTAAAAAAATGAGAGCAAAAATATGTGCATAACAGAGGCGACTCTGTCTCTAATCCTTCAACCGTTTCTTCAAAGATGATGGGTTGATGTGTTTCTGGGCTGTTAGCGGTGGTTGTTTTAGGGTTATTGTGTGGGTTAACTGTTGATTTGTTTCTCCTCTTTAAATCTTGTGTTTCTTTCAGTGATCCGAACATATCTTTTTTCATAGATTATAAGTATGTATGAATTAGAAAATTGATACAAGATATCTCCTTAAGCATTGACAATGATGATATCACACTGCCTAATGATCTTTGCAATAAAACTGCAAACGAAGCAGAATTTTGTCTTATTGTGTCCCCGGGAATTCACACGAGCAGAACTTGTGTGCAATGCTTGTAACTTTGCCAAGACTTTGGGACGTTGGTGAAGACATTGTTGGATGTATTATGGAGAAAAAACAGTTGCAATTTATTTTCAAATCATATGAGGCCATTTCCTCTATTATTTGATGTGGTCTTTGGTCGTTTAACGATTGGATGTGCTCCATGTCTAAATGGAATCTAATGCAATCTGAGATTGATGCACAATGGATCCCATTTTTGGGTTAAGCATGCGAAATCCCCCTGCATCTCCTTACTCTACGCATGGTGATGTTTATTAGTCACAACCTTGGTAGATTTTTGGAGACCGACTTTGACAGTAATAGAACAGTACTTGTTGATTATGCATGTGTGAAACTCTTATGGAACATTGTGCCACCATTTTGTTTCCCACATGTGTTTAATTCGGTGGAGAGAAGAAAGTATTGAAATTCTACTTTGAGAAACTGTACAACCTCTGCACTTTGTGTGGTCTTCTATCTCATGATATGATTGTGTGCCCAATGAATGTTGAAAATATTCCTCTGGGGACAGATGATGATGTTGATGACTATTAGACCAATCCTGAATATGAAGACAATATGTAACACCCCACCCCAACTCTAGGAGACAGTGTGTTATTCCCTGGTCTTGCCAAAAATCTTTCTTTAAGAAATTCCACCAATGAATAAAACCTTGAATAAAAATCATGGAAAAAGAGAAAACAAAGAGAGGGGTGAGTAATGAATTACTCAGTGATGAGATCACTTCTGCCCATTGAAACACAAAGCTCAAACTTAATTCACACAATGTTTATCCTATGCACATAAAACATACACATACAACTTGTGTTTTTCAACAAGGTGTACCAATCAATCCTCATTGTCTCACTCTTCCATGATTAACTTTCTCAAAGACATTTTCCTTTAATCAATCATTTTATCAGTCATTTAATCAATCCTTTAATGAATCTTTTATCAATCCTTTAATCAGTCTTCATTCACATTCATTTAACCAATTATACATCTCTTTTGAGATGTCTCACAATCACACACATAAATATACTTTTAATCATTCAGATTAACTAATCTTATTCTTCACCCAATCATCAACTATCAACAATCTAAGATTAACAATTACATAAATTAAGATAACGCTGGTGTCTCGCAAATCACATCTTCACCTTATTTGGCCGGTGAAAGACCGAAAAAATGCTGGAAACCCAGCTCAAACAGCTCCCATAACAGATAACTTTACACACAAGCAATCAAACAGATTTAGGGTTCATCAGGTACAACACGAATGATTCTTGCAGAACAAGCAACACAATTTCCGATCAGGTCATACCTTGATTCGAAGGTCAAACGGTTGCGTTGGCTTTCTGGATATGTCCTCTATCCAAAACAACCGAGATTATGACTTTCCTTGCTCAGATCTATTCGGAAATCGTCCCTAAACATGCCAAGTCGAATCAGGTTCAGAAACAGAAACCCAGAAAAATGACCAAGTCTGAAAACATAAACTGATTCGACATCTTACCTTCAATTGGCTGTAACTTTCTCAATACTACTCCGATTTGGATTCCGCTTTCGGCTACGAATTCTTGAGAGCGAGAGCTTTCCAAAACTACCAAAACTATAATCAGAAGATCAATAATCTGACCGCTTCAGCCCTTGAAAGATAGCGATTCGGACTGGTTTTTGTACCACTTGAAAGCTCAGGTTGATGGCTCTCCAAATTCCGGCGACAGAGATGGTGGTTTTAGGTTTGAGGTTGCAAATTTCTTGAAGGAAAAAGTGTGGAGGTGGCATGGAAATAAGAGGAAAAACACGACAAAATGCTAAGACTAGGTATAAAGATGACTTATTCTTTCCTTTTTTATATCCTCAACAAAATCTCCCTTTAGTTCAAATTCAACTTTTTCCTATTGGGTCTTTTTGGGCCACGAAATTGAGTTCCCAAAACTCAAAGTTTGGGCCTTACACAATACCACTGGCGGAGTTGTGCTTTTGGTACATGATATTAATCATGACTCCAAAGTAAAGACAAATACTGTTTTCTCTAAAATGCATAAGGCTAATGACACTTATTCTCTATCGGCTCAGCCTCCTTTCTAGAATTTTTTTCGCTGTGAACTGAAACATACTTTTGCATATGATGACTTGCTTGAGTGTTTTTCAAAATGCCTTAAGCGTAACTCTGAAATCTTTGAAGTGCGTAATTGGATTGTGTTCATGTTTGATGCTGCAAGTTCCTCGACAATGAATTATGATGGGAGGGTTCAAGATGATGCAGCAATAAACGACAATAACTGTGAGGGTATGGTGGACCATAAGCCACTAGGTGAATTATGAATACAACCTTTTAGAATTGTTTGAGCTTGAAAGGAACCCTGCTAGTTCGGCGTCTAAAGGAACTTAAGAAATATTTTGATCTAGACTTACTTTTTCTTATCGAGACCAAGAATCTGCATGATATCGTTCAAGACGTTGGTCACCGCTTTACCGTTACCTATATATATGTCGTTACCACTTTGTAAAAGTGTAATAATGCATGCATATATAAGAAACTTAATAAAAGAAATTGAAGTAAGTTTTCCTTCAACTCATGTCTCTTTCTACATATATAATAATATATATATACACATGAAACATTCACTATAATATATAATATATTGATACTTTCTTTTTCCTTTAATCCAATTTATATGATAGTAAACTAAGAGCTTAGAAACTCATTACAAAAAGATAAGATTAGGGGTCCTAAAATATGATACCAAAACACCCTTAAAAACATAACAAAAATGTTCCTTTTTCAACATAGAGAGACCTAGAGATATGAAATGAGTAGAAGAGCATTCGATCCAAACATTGGTCCTTTAGCTCACACTAAATGCTTTTAGCCTTCATCAAAGGAATCTTTTATGTAGATGCTTCTGATTCTGTCATCTTGAACTTTGGTGCAGCTGATGAGTATGAGGAGCTTGAGTTATCCTCATAATCAGCAGGTTGTTGTGCATTCTCCTCCACTTGACGTATTTCCAAGTTAGAACAAGGTTGTTGCCATGGTTGATCAAAGGAGTTGAAGAAGCCAGATATATCTTCATTCACTTGTGTCATTGGTTCATTTGTTGTATTCATTGTTGGGGTTGTGTGTGAGAGCGGATGTGGTGATGGAGTTTGCTGATATGGGTATGACACCAAGCTTTATGTGGCTTGATTATTATCATAGTCCACTGATATGTTTTCCATATAATGATTGGCCGGACGTAAAACATATGGATATGTTGCAGAATAGTGTACAATATGTTGGCAATGAAAGCAAAGGCGGGAGAACTGTTCATAATATAATTTCACCAAGATGGAGCCTCCGTTTTGGAATCTCACATGTTTGTAGAAGGGTATGCGGCGACTAATGTCAATCCTAATTCGAGCTCTAACAAAAGGTGGGTGAGAAATAGTAGATGGTTCAAAGTCTACCACTAAAACCTATCCTATGGTACTCACAATGTATATGCCAGCTTGTTCTAAGACGTAATGCAGTGGCAGACCTCTCAGCTAAACCCATAGGTCGATTGTAGTGAAATAGTTGATAGTAGGATGGTCTTCCCATCATTGTAAGGTCACGAACCAGTCAAAGATATGTGTTAGTAATGCTTTAAGGCATCGTGAATCAAACAATTATAGTACTTAACCAAAGAATACTAATAAATTTTTACTTAACCAAAGAATACCAATGAAATTATATGTGTACCAGTGTCAAATCATATGATATCGTCAAATATTACACATATTGGTTGGTTTATGGTATGACCAAATTACCAATCGAATTTTAATACCAATTAGCAGAAACATTGAACCATTCGGTTTAATATATGTATAGTGTGAAAGAGCATGATGTTGCTCCAAGTCAACCGACGAGTTCTGTTTATATTTTAATAACAATATAAAGTACACTGCAAGTGCACTCAACAACAGTCCGACAAAAAAAGGAAGACACGACCAGACGTGGGACCACTCATGCTTTTGTTGTATTAAGAGCGATGGATAGTTGCTCATTTCTCACCAAGGAATAATATTGAGGACGTAATGAGCCACAACTCAGGTAATGGGCTTGTAATCAATTTTAACTCAGGTTATAAACAAACCATTTTATAGGAATAAGTCACGCAGAAAGTCACGTAACCATTTTCTCAATGCACGTAATAAACATAGCCAAAGTCACATAACCAATATCACAGTAATAAACGTAGCACAAAGTCACATAACCAACATCACAGTAATAAACATAGCCAAATAAAAATGAACACAACCAAAGTCTATGTATCCAAATAAAAACGACCACCACAAAAACTTACGACGTCTAAGCCTAACACAAAACTATTGCTCGATATTCGATGTTTCTTACCAACCAATGAGAATCAGTTTTCTTGTCGTTGTCCTTTCCTTCATAAGGTGGAGGTAATGGACACATTGTCTATACATCATCTGGGATCCAAACCACTAAGACTGATCCGGAACCGGATATAACGTCCGTGAATACGCCAACGTCCACTGCTCCATAAGATAATATGGCGAACACAACTCATGTAAATAGATATCAACCGTATTACTTGGACTCCTCATGTACATTAAAAGAGTGGTTATTGCATGTACACAAGGGTATTTGTCCATGTCAAAACGCTTGCAAGCACAACTTTTCTTCTTCAAATCAACCAAATAAGACTTACCATCTCATCCAACAACAACGTATTCACGCAAGCATAAATTGATCTCATGAACAACCAAGTGCACCACTTCTTCACATCTACTGTGCAATTCATTTTCCACTAAGGGAACCAAGTTCCGTGAGCTCAATCCTCCAGCACAATCGTTACGATGCTTGTTAAACCACTCTTCCATTTTCACAACAAAAGTATCAATCATGAATAATAAAGAGTACTTCCTCGCCTCCTTGAAAATGTTATTGAACAATTCCGCATTATTCATTGTTTCGGTGTTGTACCTTACACTAGGAAAGTAACATCAAGCCCATTATGCCACGTCTACACTACTATCCAAATATTCTGCCACTTTAGGATACCTACGCCTAAATTTTGTATACTCCGGCTCAAACTCCGCCACTGTATAAATCTGCGCCAACTCCCAGAATTTCTTTGTGGACGTTAGAAGCCTTTGTTCTCACATTTTTGGATAAGTTAAAGATACAATATTCATTCCACGGTCTCAGTACACTTCACTAATTGTCTTGGTTAGGATAGGATTTATGTCACTAAGGAAACTAATTTCGGGTCATCTAGTACAACGGTTTTCAACGTAGTGAAAAACCACTGCAAGCTTGCGTATTTTTCACAATCAACAACAGAAAACATAATCGGATAATGATGATGATTTAGATCTTGAGTTGTGGCAAAAATAAGAACACCACCATTTACAGTTTTAAGGCAAGTTGCATCCACACTAAAAACTTTCCTCATGGCCCTAAATCCCTCGATACAAGATCCCAATGCGACTAATAAATACTTTAACGGTTGCTCGTCATTCGGAACCAAACTCATCACAGTACCAATATTCGATTTTTCCAACACCAACAAATACAAAGGAAACATCTTGTAACTATCTTCTGGACTACCATGCACAAAAGAAGTAACATTATTTTTCCCTCTCAAAGCGGTGTTGTACGACACCTTGACTCCAACCTTTGTTTGCACAACACTAATAAGAGATTTAGCATATGGAGTATCCAACTGACTCAGGTAATCATCTCTCACAACATCTGCAACTAGACTAGCAGATCTTCTCCTTTTAGCGTTCGATGTACTCGCTGTTACGCGAAAGCAAGAATGCATGTTCCGGTACACTTTAACCAACCAGCTACTTTGGCTTCCTCATGGCCGTGACACTCGCAAGTACCAATTACAACCCCGTTGACGACATTTTACCACATATCTCCAACTATCCGAGTTTCACACATCATAGTCATAAAAACGTGTATGTGAAGCTCTAGACACTAAATTTTGCACTTGTTGTTTAGACACAAATTTTTGGCCTAATTCAATATCTGTCCCATCTTCCCATTCCTCCACATATTGACTTTCTTCAACTTATCTATCAAAAGGTAGTTTAATGCTTTCACTACGACCGTAACCATCACCATCCATGTAATCATTATGTACCAATTTCTCATTGCCAATATTGACACCATTTCCAACACCAATAATCTCTAAGAGATCATGTTCAATTCTTTCACAAATAAAGTAATCGCATTGTTATCTCTAGCATTTGAAACTGTCTAACCATCATAATTCATTCCAAATGAACTTCCCGCCAATCTTAGATCTTCCTCACCACATTTATCTAATTCAACATGTAAACAATTTCTTAATTGACCCACATTCATATTGTATAGATAAATTTCAACATCCTCATCATTTAAAATATACGACTGCTTATTAGCTTCCACTACCAACGGGATGTAATTAAGCTTCTTTTGTATATTTTCTTCTAATACCAGGTTTGTAATATCCTCAATAGACGATGAAGCTCATTTTTCACTTCGAAATGCATTAGTTGATCATTTGTGGGAGAAATATAGTAGTAATGATGTTTAAAAAATGTATTTGTAATTTGTTTTTTCTATTTATGTGATGTAATGAAATTTTATGATTTTATTATTATTATTATTGACTATTTGTTTAAAATTAATATATAAGTGGGTTAAATATATAGATTTGAAAAATATAAGGGTATTTTAGAAATTAGTATTAAAATGATATATCAAAATATTATTAAAATATTTATTTGAAGGAAAAAATAAAATATTATTTACTCAAATGGTGAACGATTGGAGCAAGCAACGAAGTTAACCATTGGAGATGATCTTACACTCCTAACCAATGTATTTGCCAATTTGTTTTGTGATGATGGTATACTTGTGGTCTTGAACGTTGTAAAGCATGATATCATGAGAGTAATATCTTGTATCCAAGCACGATAACGGTGTCATTGCAAAAGTCGTCTTAGTGCTTGCTCCAAGGGTTTATCCAAGGGTTTATAATCAACTTCAATGTAAATGATACTTATATTATACATATACAGTAGTCCTTACATTATATATTACATCTTGTTTATAGTTGGCTTCAATTGATAGTTCACAATCTTCTTTTGCTAAGACTTTTTTTGTTTCTTCTTGACAGAACAATCTACTTACAAAACATGAAAATTTGAAGCCTAACCAAAGAAGAAGAATGAGTGCCTTCTGTCTCGAACATACACATGACGCATTCAAGAACACTCACCATGGTTTCAAACAATATGTGAGAAAAGTAGATGGAAGTAGATATGGCTAGGAGAACTCTCACCACCTATCATAACCAAGGATATATTGAGACCAATGCATCATCCGATAAAGATTCTGCTAATTCATGTTTGTCTCAGCTGACACAAGTCCAAGCCACTGGAAACCAGCTCATAATGAGAATGAGACCTTAGCAAAGCTGATAGAGCATGTAACGACCAAACAGTTTTGGAGTGATAACCACAAACCAAGACATTGAGCCCATACCTCAATAAGAAACGTTTCTGGATTTATATCTACCGAAGCCAATCAAACTCCAAAACAACTTTCAAAATCAAAAGGAGAGGTCATCAGATAGGAGCGAAAGACTATGCTACTGGTCTGTAATCATGGAGATTATATCATCTGAACTATGCATTATTATTCCTCACTTGACCCTTTTCCTCAGAAATTAAACAACAACAACAACAAAAACCAAGATTTAATAAATAGGCCTCATTGAGAAGATTAGGCTTATCAACACTGAATTATTCAGACATATGCTTGTCTTAATCGATTTAATCATCGGCCAATTATGAAAAAAACAACAAATAAA
>WJSH01003300.1:0-13956 GCA_009757365.2 Lepidium campestre
CGATTGTATATAATATTTGACTTTGGTAATTATTTTGTTGGTATATGCTTTTTATATCTATTTTGGTAACTGGATCTTTGTCGTTTTGATTAGCTCCTGTTTTGAATGGTGTTGCAAAGATATTTCTTTGATCTGTTTTTATAATTATATCTTCTAGCGGTGGATGAATAGATACTTCTTGTTTTCCATTAGCTTTGTCCCAAATTTTTTTTAATTTTGTATTAACATTTATTTATTTAAATGGGTAATTAATATTTTCTTTTGCTGAAAACATTTCAAACCAAGTAAAGAAAGGTATGTTAATTTCTTTGTCTTGTATTTCTTGATACCAAAATTTTCTAAAATCTAGAGTTTGTTGTTTTTGAAATGTTTTGAAATACCAATTTCTTTTTTCTTTATTTTTTAAAGAAATAAATTCTTCTTTTAAAGAAGTTTTATCTATTACAAACTCTTTTGTAATAATGTTTATAAAATCAGATTGAGTAGGTGATGTTGGATATAAATTTTGTACTGGTTCTGTTATAGGTGCTTTGAATTTGATTAAGCTTTCTTTAGATTTACTACTTTCTACTTCTGATTCTTCACTGGATTGACCAGTTTTATATTCAGAAAAGGATGCTCTTGATTGATTAGGAAAAGTTCTTTGGATTGGGGTTTGGTAATCTGAAAAATATTTTCTTGAGTAATAAGAATGGATACTAGGAGGAATTGGATCAGTCCTAGTGTCAAATTTTAGTATTATTTTGCCATCAGATGTTTGAGTAATATTTTGAATGTTCCTTTGTTCAAAATTTCTAGGTGGCTGAGCATTACTGATTTTCCATTGTTCAGGTATAGTAATTTCATTCCACGATAATTGTTTGGGTGCAAATTTAGTAATAGGAGTATATTTGCCATGGACAGCTAAGATAGTAGTTTCTCCTTTATTATCTTGTAATAAACATCTTGGATTAAATTCTGAAGTAGTTTGTTTAAAATATATTCTGTATAATAATAAATATCCGTGTCTTTCATGATGGAATTTTAATTCTGGCATATGAATATCTAATACTAAAGTATTGAGGATTGTTTGATCATGTAAGCTTACTTGAAAATTGGGGGCACAATTGAAATAAACTGCCCCATTGCATAAATTAGTTTGAACGATTCCAAGAAGAGAGTCTTCAAAATTATTTAACGTTTTATCTCTTAATAACATTAATACTAGTTGATCTATTCCTGTTCTTGATAAAGGTTTTAGTGCTATTTGAATAAGACCATAGTGAATATAGTTATACCCCTTTTGTTTATAATTATCTATGGCTAAAGAGGATAATAGTTTTATTTCTTCAAATTCATGTTGAAAGGATATTGTTTGCTCATGTTCCTTAATTGAATATGCCGTTTTAAAGTCAAATGTTCCGATTTGATATATTTGTTTTGGTTCTATATGTGGTAAATGATTCTTTGATAATTCATTATTTAGGGATGATAATTTAGTAATTATTTCTCTTGAATTAACTGTTGATGCAGATGAAGATGCTTTGGATGAACCAAACAGTTTTCTAGAAAGAGATGTCATGATTTATACAATAATTTATCTTGAAACCTAATATTTTCCAAACTATAGGGGTGACTCAACCTGGGCTTACCAACGGGTTTACTGCATTTCTTGGACTTACTACCTGGAACACCTTGGTGACAGAGTTTTAGCTAAGGTCGGGAAAATATTTTGGTTTCAAGATAAATTATTGTACCATGTGTTCTCAGAAAAGCTCATAAGATGTCTTTAAAGACAGGAAAACACACTTGAAGTGTTGGAGTACATTCATTCAGACCTATGGGGCTCACCAAATGTCACACCAATTCTAGCAAAGTGTCAATACTATATCTCTCTTGTGGATGATCACTCAAGGAAGGTTTGGATCTATCTCTTTAGAACCAAGGATGAAGCATTTTCAAAGTTTGTGGAATGGAGAACCTTGGTTGAAAATTAGAGCAACAAAAGAGTTAAGGCACTAAGGACAGACAATGGTTTAGAGTATTGTAACAGAACTTTCGATGATTATTGCAGCTCAAATGGAATTTTGAGGCACAAAACATGTCCTTATACTCCACAGCAAAATGGTGTGGCTGAGAGGCTAAATCGAACTATCCTTGAGAAGGTAAGGAGTTGGATGTGTGAGACATGACTAGGTGAAGCATTATGGGCAGTGGCTTCATCTACAATGGTTTATGTGATAAATAGGACTCCATCTGCACCACTAAATTTTCAGATACCGGAAGAAGTTTGGAGTGGTATGTGTCCGGATTATTCACATATGAGGAGGTTCGGCTGCCTTGTTTACAACCATGTGGATCAAGGCAAGCTAAAACCTAGAGCGAAACGTGGAATACTCATGGATACCCTCAAGGAGTCAAGGGGTATCGGATTTGGAGTAGTGGGGAAAGGAAATGCGTTATCAATCGTGATGTTACTTTTAGAGAAGACATTCTCTACAAAGATATTGGAAAATTAACAGATGTTGAACCTGTGGTGACTGAAAAACTGAGTAAAAGAGTGTCATTTTTGCTTCCAAGTGATGCTGAAACAGATGTGACAGAAAGACAAGTTGCTGAGGAAACTGATCAAGGTAGAGAAGTTTCAGAAAATGAAGAGAATGCAGAGGAAATAGAGGTAGAAAGTGACAGGGAAAACCTGGAGACATATCAGTTTGCAAGGGACAGAGAGAGAAGGACACATATAAGAGCTCCTAGCATATAGGATGACTCAGATCTAGCTGCTTATGCATTGAACATGGCTCAGCTGATAAGCAAAGAACCAAGTACATATCAAGAAGCAATCAGTTGCGAAGACAAGCAGAAATGAATAGAGGCTGCAAATGAGGAAATTGATTCACTGTGGAAGAATCATACTTGGAGATTTATAGACAGACCAGTGGGACAGAGAACGATAGGATGCAAATGAATTTTCAAATTAAAAACTTGGGATTCCAGGAGTTGAAGGACCTAGACACAAGGCAAGATTAGTGGCAAAAGATTTCTCTCAACTAGAAGGCATTGACTATCATGATGTTTTCTCTGCGGTGGTAAAACATGTGACCATCAGGTTTGTCCTATCTATTGTGGTTGGACAAAGAATTGGAATTGAAACAGCTAGATGTAAAAACAGCTTTTCTTCGTGGAACTTTGGAAGAAAGAATTTTAATGGAACAACCTGAGGGATATGCTGAAGGTGATAAGGACTGTCTACTACAAAAATCATTGTATGGCCTAAAGCAATCTCCTAGGCAATGGAATATCATGTTTGATTCTTTCATGAAATCACACAATTACACAAGATCTGGGCATGATCCATGTGTGTATTTCAAGAAGCTGAGTGAAGATGATTTTATCTATCTGTTAATCTATGTGGATGACATGTTGTTGGCTACTAAGGTTATGAAAGAGATCACGAAATTGAAAGAACTTATGAGTCAGAAATTTGAAATGAAGGATTTGGGACATGCTAAGCGGATTCTAGGCATAGACATTATTCGAAACAGAAGCAAGGGTACTCTAAGGTTATCACAGAAAAACTATCTATAGAAAGTGATGAGAAGGTTTGGTATAGAGGATTGTAAACCAGTCCAAACACCTATGAGGACTCATTTCAAGCTATCAAGTACATCAACAGAAAACAAAGAAGTTGCAGAGCAAGAAATGAGTGGCATACCTTATGCTAGTGCAGTTGGATCAATAATGTATGCCATGGTGGGAACTTGACCGGATCTCGCTTATGTTGTTGGTCTTGTCAGTCGGTTCATGAGCTCTCCAAACATGGAAAATTAGAAAGCGGTCATGTGAATATTAAGATATATCAAAAACACATTAGATATATGCTTAACGTTCAGAAAATCAGACAAGGTTGAAGTTCAAGGTTTCAATGACAATGATTATGCAGCAGATTTAGACAGAAGGAGATCCATTACCGGTTATATTTTTCAGTTTGGTGGAAATACAGTCAGCTGGCATTTTGGTCTTCAACACATGGTTGCAGTATCCACCACAAAGGCTGAGTTTATGGCCTTGGTAGAAGCTGTGAAAGAAGCCCAGTGGCTGAGGGGTTTAGTATCGGAGTTGGGGTACAAGAAGGATCAAGCTGAGATATTTTGCGACTTGCAGAGCGCTATTTGCTTGTCCAAGAACTATGCTTTTCACGAAAGGGCGAAACACATACACACAAAGTATAATTTTGTCAAGGATCTTTCTGGTAAAAGACGAAGAAATTAAAGTCACAAAGATCAACACAAAGATAAATCCAACTGATCTTTTGACTAAGTCAATTCCGGTAAAGAAATTTGAAGATGGATTGACTGACATGAGGGTGCTTCAGCACTAATTCGGCTTGGTAAAGGGCCAAGCTTCCCGGCAGTAAAGTCGTGGAAGTGTTTTTCCTTCAGCGGTGAAGGCAAAGAGGAAGAAGGTGGAGGATCGAAGATCTTCTGTTGATGTTGTTTGTGACTGAATCGAGGTAGAGTTTGTCGGCAACAATTACGTCTCATCAACATGTTCTGGGTTTTGAAGTGGTTATGGGCCAAGTTGATATTGTCAAGGCCCACTAAGGTAAACTTCAGGAGTAGCCAAGGTCCATCTTCTATTGTACGATTGCTGCAATTTTCTTATGGAGAAATAACGCATCAGATTGGTGTGTTATAAGGAGACAAGTTTGCTTATATTTCAGTGATGTTTAGGTTTATTTTTGTCTAAAACTTGTTCTTAATTAATTAAACTGTTGACTTAATTATAAATGAAGAACATTGTGGGACCCAATTCACAGCAGTATGCGGC
Organism: Lepidium campestre; assembly: GCA_009757365.2. Taxonomy (NCBI): domain Eukaryota; kingdom Viridiplantae; phylum Streptophyta; class Magnoliopsida; order Brassicales; family Brassicaceae; genus Lepidium; species Lepidium campestre. Next base: position 4,810 of record WJSH01003300.1, read on the forward strand.
CTAATTGGTTAAGATTTGAGTTTAAATTAAGATTTAGAGTTTTTTTTAAAGAATTAAAATTTAGAGTTTTAACGTATTTTTATCAACTTATATTATAATTTTCCTTTTCCTAATATTTCTCTTTTATTCTCAGTTTTTCTTTTTATAAACTGTTTAATTTTTTTCTTAAATCTTTATAAATATAGTCATAAGAGTTGTTCATCCTCACCAAAAAAACAAAAAAGATAAGTTTAAACTTAGTTAGCCAAACTTCAAATATTTTTTAAGTGATCTACTATAGAGAGAATTAGTTTGATAACTCGATTATGCGAGTTTGGTAAATGACTATTTAGGGGAAAAAAATATGAAAATTATGTATTAGGATTTTTTTTTTTTGGTCGAGAGGATTTTTTATATTAATACTTTGTTATAAGCTTTAAAAAATATTTAGTTATATTGATATTTTTTATATAAAAGGCCACCTTTTTTTTTGTTGACCCCAAGCCTCAAATAGGCTGAGCAGGGCACTGAGTATGTATAATTCAATAATCTTTTTTTAGGATTTTAACATTTATCCCTAAGTGCTATAAAAATGCGGTATTATTCTAATATGTCGATGAAGTTCTTAAAAATTAAATAAATGGAATTACAAAAAAAAATTAAATAAATGAAACTTGAAGCAAATGAAATAGAAATCGAACAAGTGATAGAAATAGAAAAGAAAGGTTTCGTATATTTACTATGTTCGTTTATTCAATATTTTCCAGATATATTAAGAGGACTACAATGTTTTCCTATTATAGAAAAATACTAGCTTAACAAAACTCTACAGATGGCGATCTTATCCTCAAGGAATTGGTAGAGATTTCTTGATGAGTAAATTCATGCTCAAATGAGCTTAGTAGGATAGAAATTGATGTAGAACCTGAATACTCAAATACGGAATTAGTGATCTTACAGAGAAATAAACGATTATAGTAGAAACCAAAAAAGGTAACCAAGCGTATAGAGTTGAGACAAAATCTTGTTACCTTAACTCAATAAACATTCGTACTGTGACGGAATGATGCGTTTTTAGTCTTAGGATACAATTGTACTAGACCGTCGACGCGACATCCGACTAACGAAATCAATGAACTGATATTCTACTGCTACACTCTTGGACTGAACGACGTGAGGGAAAAGTTTTTTAGTGCTTTTTTAAGCGTGAGAATGAGAGAGCTCTGAGCTCGGTTTAATCGAGAGAGAAACTTTGAGAGGAAGGTTTGAATATGCATAACATCTTTTTGAACGTGAGCGAAGTGGGCGACGAAGACTTTAGTCTAGGTCTACGACTTGGATAGCAATTTTAGGGGCGGTTACGACTAAGTCTCATTTACTGAAAGCTTAGGTTTGAAATTTTTCTGAATAGGCTTTAACAAAAATTTGGCCCAAAAAGAATGACACGTATTGGGGACACATTCTCTCATTCCCACATTCCCCCGAGCCACACAGCGGCAGCGGCAGCGCGCGCATGGCCTTGATTCTCTTTTCTCCTCCATGCTCATTGGACAAACATACATGTGCTTCTATATATATACTCAAGGGAAAAAGTTTCCCTTAGAAATATAGGACATTTAACTTACATAAGTTTAGATAGGCTTTTACAAAGCCCAACTCCAGTCCAACACATTTCTCATTCAATTTTACCAACAATTTATACATAAAACATTTGGGCCTTAGTGCCAAATTGTTTAATACAATTGTTGGTCCAAGACTCTCCACCTGAATAGAAAATGACTCTAACCAAGTGAAAAAAAAACTTGATAGACTCTATTGACTAGATGTATCCTATAAACTAGACAAACTGACGAACTTTCAAGAGTGTAGACGGAAATGTATTGTGTATGAGTAAGTAGCATTTTTAGCTTTGAACCACTTATTGTTAATATCTATTGGGTTTACTTGGCCATAACGTGAATATGATGTTTTGAACCACCCGAAAGTTTATGTAAACCTAGACAACATGTATAACCCAATTTATTTTCTAGTAAAAACAAATTCTCTATTGAGTTCATTTTGGCCTAGAACTTTGTCTGGTTTTTTATGAGTGAACTTGGAGAATATACCATTTCCTTCATTCTCTTAGAAACAACCTTATTATACACTCACTAGGTGATTTGTCAGAAAATTTAGATGTCCAAAAGTAACTTGTAATACTTCACTTATCGACCAATTTTCGGATTCAAATCATTAAAGTTAATACTTATCCTCATCTTGTACAAATTGCACTGTTCATCAAAGTACGAGCTAGGTAAAGACATAATGCGCACAATGCTCTTTGAAGATGCAACTTGACTTAGTTGTTCCTTTGAACCTACTTCTTGAGATCTCCAGTCATGTAAGTGGGGTTTCCGTCAAATGTCTTCTTATGTCATAGGCTTTAAACTCATTACTCTTGATGATTTTAGTACTTGATCTCTTGATAAACCTTTAGTAAAAGGATCTGCTAGGTTGTCAGTTGACTTGATGTAATCGACCTTGACTACACCACTTGAGATCAAGTGTCTAATGACGACACTTACCATTATAGAGATTATTATGTGTCCGGGCTATATGTTATTGGCTATCATAGTGTATAAGTAGTGCCAACACTGGTTTCTCCCACATCAGAATTTTTTCCAAAAAATTTTGAAGCCATTCTGCTTCATCTGCTGCTTTAAAGCTATGAACTCCGATTCCATGGTGGATCGGGCCAACAGAGTTTGTTTGGAAGATTTCCAAAATACCGATGTACCTCCTAAGGTAAAAACATATACACTTTTGGATTTTTAGCTTTTTGAATCAGATATCCAGTTAGCATCATTGTATCCTTCATTTTTTGTTTAAATGAGTACCTCCTTTTTTATTTTATTTCATTGTACACCTATTCTACCCTTGCGTTAATCAATATCCAAACCCCTTTTGTTTTTTTAAGGATACCTAAAAAACCTAAAAACAAATCTAAACAAAGCAAGATAACATGTATTGGACATCAGCATAATCTGCATGAAGAGCAACTCTTTCTCTGAACTAAAGTGCCAATAGGAGATTTTATTTGATGGGTGATCTATCCATGGAAAGAAAAAAAAAAACACAACTATGTCTGCTGTACAACATACCATGAACACACAGACGTAAGACCAAATGTAAATCAATGTTCACCAATACCAAGAGCTTTTTGCAAATTTGAGAACACATTTAGATCTAATGGTTGCGTGAAGATATCAGCCAGCTGATTCTCATATGCAACATGAGTAATATGAACAAGTTTCTCCTCAACTAGCTCATGAATGAAATGATTCCTAATGTCAATATGCTTTGTTCTAGAATGTTGCACAAGATTTTTTGAAATGTTAATTGCACTTAGATTGTTACAATGAACAAGTAGACTGTCAGAGTTCATACCATAATCAGCAAGTATATGTTTCATCCAAAGGAGCTGAGTACAACAACTTCCAAGGGCTATGTATTCTGCTTCAGCACATAGTTTTGTTTCTTACTGTGTCATGATATCAAATTGTTTCCAAGAAAGAAATACCCACCTTATGTACTTCTTCTATCATCAACACTACATGCCCAATCAGCATCACAAAATCATGCAAGATTTTAATTAGTTTGTTTTGTGTAACTCAAACCATACTTAGACGTACCTTTGATATATTTTATAATCTGATGTGAGATTTCTTAGGATTGGTCTGATATCTAGCATAAATTCTGACACTAAGACATAGATCATGTCGACTAGCAGTCATGTACAATAGACTCCTAATCATACTTCTATATAGTCGTTCATCAACAGCTTGTTCATCTCCATCTTTGGACAGCTTGCACATTGTACTCATAGGAGTTATGGCTGTCTTACTCGTCTGCATCTCAAACTTCTTGATCAGATTTTTTGCATAAGCACTTTGAGACACAAAGATTCCAGTCTTTGATTGTTGTACTTGCAAATCCAAAAAGTAGCTCAGCTCCCCTACCATACTCATTTCGAATTCTTGAGTCATGGTTATGAAAACGTTGTCCACCTTCCGTTTGTCTGTACTGCCAAAAATGATGTCATCAACATACATTTGAACCATTAGAATTCCAATATTGTCGATTCATATAAAAAATGTCTTATCGACTGTTCCTCTGTTGAACCCCATCTCGAGCAGGAACTCTGCAAGTCGTTCATATCATGCCCTTGGTGCTTGTTTTAACCCATAATATGCCTTCCTCAACTAGTACATATGATCTTAATACTTTGAATCTTCAAAGTCTTTTGGTTGAGTGACATAGACTTCTTCCTGTAGCAGTCCATTAAGAAATACATTTTCACATCCATTTGAAACAGTGTAAAGTCCAGTACAAATGCTACTCCTAGTAGCAATCGAACGTATTCAAGATGTGCTACATGAGCAAATGTTTCATCAAAATTGACTCATTCGAATTATGAGTATCCTTGGGCGACAAGCCGTGCCTTGTTGTGAGTCACGTTCCCATTCTTTTCTATCTTCTTCTTGAAGATCCATTTTGTCCCAACTACATTGACATGATCAAGTCTTGGTACCAGATTCCAAACATCTTGTCTTTTAAACTCCCCAAGTTCCTCTTGGTATGCATTAGTTCAGTACTCATCAATGAGGGCTGTCTTGATATCTGCAGGTTCAACATGTGATACAAAACAAGAAAATTGGATCATTTCCCTAAGGATGTAACACACACATCCAAATACATGAAAGTAGCTCATGTTAGGAGACTTTTCTTTCCAAATCTCATATGGAGTCATCTTGTTGTGAGGCCTGACATATAATTGTTTTACCACGTAGCAAGCTGTGTTTACCGCCTTAGCCCAAAAACGAGTTTGCACATCCTTGCCATGAAGCATGGCTCTGGCCATCTCATGCAGCGTTCTGTTCTTGCGTTCTACTACACCAATTTGTTGTGGAGTTCTTGGTACTGAGTATTGATGCCGAATTCCTTGAGATTGACAGAATTTTTCAAAGACATCATTTTGAAATGATATTCGCCTCCATGATCACTCCTAATTTGCACAATGTTATCATTTTCTGTCTTAAATTGTAAAGAAAGGATCTTGAAGCTTTTTGTTGCATCAGACTTCTCTCTCAGAAAGTGATCCCATGTAAATCTCAAAAAATCATCAATGAGTACTAAGATCTATCCTTTCCCACTTATGTTCTCTAGTTGTACTGGATCCATAAGATCCATATGTACCAGTTTAAGAAGCTTCTTGCTCGATACTTTAGTTACCCTTTTGTGTTGAACCTTAATTTGTTTCCCTTTGTTGCAACCATCACACACCGATATCTCTTTGTTTTTCAATACTGGAATGCCTCTGAATATCTCACTACTGACCAATTTCTTTAAACTTCTCACATTCATGTGACCCATTTGTCTATGCAAAAACTCCAATTTTAACTCAACTGATGCATAGCAAACTTCATTGTTTTCCCACTTGTAGCAGTTGTTGTCTGCTCTGGTCCCAATCATGACTACGTTGCCATTCAAGTCAATTTCTTGCATCTGGTTTTGGTAAATTTTAATTCTAGGTCATCGTCACAAAGCTTACTTATGCTGATCAAATTTGATGTCAAGCCATCTACATAGTACACTCATGTGAGAGTTAGGTGATCAGGACTGACTTTGTTGCCTTTTTCCTTAATCTTTTCTTTGCTTCCTCCTCTAAACGTCACTTTTGTTCCCGAAGTTTCAGTAAGTTACTCAGTATAGAATGTTCCCTTGTCATGTGCCTGGAACACCCACTGTCAAAATACCAAGGTTCACTTGTAGTTTCAGCAGTTGAAATGTATGCCACATTTGCTCTGAAATCAGTTACATCCCCATGTACCATAACCGCACTTGTGCCTCCCGCGTATTCTAACCCATTCAACTCTTTGACATATCTCAGATTTCTCTGTTCATGTGAGATGTCTCCATACAGATCTATTTTGGAAATCTAGACATGAGAAAATTTTCCATGCTCGATGTGACATCTGTTCAACTCTCAAGTTATGTGAATCCTCTCAGTAAATCTGTAACATGACGTTCGAGTGTGACATCTCTTATTACAGTAATAACACATGCGTGTACCCACTGTGTAATACCACTATATGCCTTTATCTGATGACATTTTTCATGTTCTCTGAACTGCTTGTCGGTTCTCTATTGAATCATTTGACTCAGTCTTGATACCATGTTGTTCCACATGTCCACGTCTTGACTCAGTCTTGATACCATGCTGTTCCACACGCTCACTTGTCTAGACAAACTTAATGTTTATGTCTTATGATGAGTTACCCTGAGATTAGTTACCTCGATATCCCAGACCGCAATGCTCAATTCTAGAATAACCCATACATAGAATCTTTTCAAGTTTATTTGTTCCAGTATTGAACATCATGTTTTGCTTATGTCGGCCATTCACCTGCCTTTCCAAAGCTATAGCTTTTTCTTTCTCTTGCTCATACTTGCATTGCAATGCGTCGGTACATGTTTCACCTATCTGATTAAACTCAAAAGCCTCATGTTCAAGTCGTTGATTCTATGCATGTTGTAAATTGAACATCTTCAGTCTGGACTGTAGGTAGAGCTTTTCCTTGGTGAGTTGAATCTTGTCTTCTACCTAGTTGTCATACAGTTTGCAGTAGTCTTCCTTAGTATCAACCTCACCATCATCTTTAGAGTCCGAGATGCAATGAGGTGGAACGTCTTTTGTTCTAGTGCTGAAACACACAAAGTTGAGCATCTCTTCTTCCTCCTCAAGTTCTTCTTCAGATTCAGATTCACTTATACTTACAAGAGCCTTTCCTTTCTGCTTGCTCGGATATTCAACTTTGGTGTGTTGTATCCCTTTACACTCAAAGTTCTTAAGCTATTTTCGTTTGGCCAAAGGGCAGTCTGACTTGAAGTGTCATGTACCACCAGACTCATGACACACCAACTCACACTTCACACTAGGTTTCTCTACTTCGTCTCGGTTCCAACGTGGCATATTTTTGTTCTGTCTACGTTCGACACATTTCAGAGCCTTTCCAAAGTTCTTTGTCAATAACGCCATCTTTTCATTTATCTGCTTCAAGGAGTCTTGGTCAGATTCAGAAGCAAATGCAATCCCTTTTGTGTTTAAAACTTTACCCTTGTCATCAGCAATTCCATCTCCTCAGACTTGAGCATCCTAACTAGATCTTCAAACTTCATAGTGTATTAGTTGCCCAAAACCCTCATGACAGCCTTACGAGCGACAATTTTAGGTGGAAGACAGCGCATAAGTTTTTTGACCAGTTTCTGAGCTTTGTAGGTCTTGCAAAGTACTTCAGCCTCATTTGCAATCAAGCTTATTTTGGAGCTAAACTGCACAATTGTTTCATCTTCTCCCATCTTGAGATTTTCGAACATTGACGCCAGTTATCTAGTCTGGTCCGCTTCACAGCCGTGTTTCCTTCATGAGACTTCTGAAGAGTGTCCCATGCGGTTTTTGCTGACCTACAACCATGAATAAGGTTGAACTCATTCTCATCCACACTTGAGAAGATAGCATTCATGGCCATGGCACGTGCTCTTTTCTTCTTCAGTCCACTTAGATTTCGGTTTTGGAAATTTTTCTCCTGATTCAGTCAGCTGGTGTGGTGGTTCCCATCCTTCCTCCATAGCAGTCCAAGATATTCACCTTGTCCTTTAATCAATTGCATCATACGCACCTTCCAGTACTCGTAGCCTTTGGAGTCCAACGTCATAGGTTTGTGAACAACCATTACATTAGACGAGCTCTCCATTCCTCATGATCGATAACGTGTTCGAGATACACACTCATACCAAATGAAATTCCTAGAATGGAGACTGTTTCAGTACATAAGCTAACACAGAAGATATTTCAAAGCTTTGTATTAAGAATTCTATAAACAAAGTACATTCTTGTTTATTTCAGATTTACACATATTCAAACCTAACTCTCTACTAAACCAATTCTTAATCTACCCAAAACTCACTTTGCCCAACACTACAGACACGTAGTTGTTGCAGCACACTCTTATGATCACTCACCAGAAAATAAGAACTATTAACTCTCAAACTTGAACTTTCACATTTTCTTCAATGGAAAGCTCAACCTCTTCTTGATGCCAAGCCCCCTTATATAGGCTCAACACATTAGGGTTTTCAATGAGAAAACCTTGACCAACTTTCTGGAAGTCTTCTGTTGTTCCCGAGCTGTTCTGAACTCTATCTGTTCCACAACTCTGTCGCAGGGTCATTCCTATGTACACTGCAATTGAGCTTTCCTCTGTCCATACTCTGCAGGTCTTTTCTTTTGTGAATTGAATAACAGACATTTGCATAATTGATTCCTTTGCATTCAGCTAACACATATCAATTTTGATGCAATCTTGATATGTGTTTCTTTTTGTCCAGCTTTGTCCATTCCTTTTTGAGCAAGATGACTGTCCACAATTCCTCTCTTGCCACGTCACTCTGTCTTGAAACTCAGTAGTTTTCGCTAATTATTTCCAAAGCTCTATCATTCTCNCTTAACTCTCAAACTTGAACTTTCACGTTTTCTTCAATGGAAAGCTCAACCTCTTCTTGATGCCAAGCCCCCCTTATATAGGCTCAACACATTAGGGTTTTCAATGAAAAAACCTTGACCAACTTTCTGGAAGTTTTCATTCCTATGTACACTGCAATTGAGCTTTCCTCTGACCATACTCTGCAGGTCTTTTCTTTTGTGAATTGAATAACAGACATTTGCATAATTGATTCCTTTGCATTCAGGTAACACATATCAATTTTGATGCAATCGTGATATGTGTTTCTTTCTGTCCAGCTTTGTCCATTCCTTTTTGAGCAAGATGACTGTCCACAATTCCTCTCTTGCCACGTCACTCTGTCTTGAAACTCAGTAGTTTTCGCTAATTATTTCCAAAGCTCTATCATTCTCNTTCTTCGTTAACTATTGTAATGTCGACCAAAGTTTTGAACTGCTTGTGACAAGTAGATTAATTTAGTGCTGCTACTGAGTAGCATGAATGTTGGGGAGAAGAGACTTTCTTGAATCTACTATTGATTGGTTCAAAACTTGAGTATTGTCAGATTTTCTACGTTCTGTACTGATAATTTAACCTCAGCATTGGAGACCATGTAGAAAGGTCTATC
>WJSH01003305.1:3534-37656 GCA_009757365.2 Lepidium campestre
GTTGGTAGTACATTATACCTGATTTGAATAAAATTCATTGATTAGTGTAATTAGGTATCAAATGTGTTAATAATAGATCAATAGTGTATGTGTGAGTGTGTAAAAATGATGAAGCGTAATATTAAAAAAAGGTTCAAAAAACAATGATGGAAGAGTGGTCTAGTGTCAATCCAGTGCGCGACTCAACTTTTTCTTTTCTTCTTCTTCGTTGTACTTTGCTTTTTTCAAAGCCACTTTTTACTTTCTTTTTTGTTTATTTATCTTAAATTCTATTTTTATTCCCCTTATATTCTATAAACTTATTCCTTGTAGCTAAATTTCAATATGTTAATTGTGTTTGATGAACATATAACCAAGTAAATTATATATATATATATATATAATTTCGAATTCGGTGCTTATCTATATATTTTTTCTCAAAAGATTTAACATTTTTTTCTGTTAAATAATATCATCATAACGCCTACCACTTAGCAAAGCATAAACAAAGTAACACACTTGAGGCTTCTTTTTTTTTTTCTTTTCATCTTTTTATTATCATATAAAATGACTACATATAAAGCTAAACACCAACATATTATGGGCTGTCAAAATACGTGCATTATATTTTTTTTAATGAAGATTATTTCACAATAAGTCTCAAGTATCAATAGCCTTTTCTATCCGAACTTGACCTTAAACATATTAAATGCTTTACTTTTGAAATGGTATAACGTTAACTTCAAAAACGATTTAATATACTCAGATATTTCAACTGGCAGATTTTCACGTAATTATTGTTTTATTTGTGTAGCAAAATTCGTGGGGATAAAATCGCCAATTCCATTCTTCTGGAAAGATTACGCGGGAAAGAAACGGTTACAGTACGGAATGAATTTTGCGTACGGAGGAACCGGAGTGTTCAACACTCAAAGTCCAATGCCTAACATGACTACTCAAATCGATTTCTTCCAGAACCTTCTTACCGCCGGTGACATCTACTCTCCCTCTGAGCTTACTTCCTCCGTCGCTCTCGTCAGCGTCGCCGGTAACGACTACTCCAATTTCATCGCTCAAAACCGCCCCAACTCTGTAAGATTTCAAGAAAACACATTTCACATTTCTTTATATTAGAGTCAAATGTGTATCGAATTCATTAGTTTTGATTACGATTGCAGGAATTCCCAGGATTCATAAAGCATGTGGTGGATCAAATAGAAGTGAATTTACGAAGGATTCATGGCTTAGGAGTGAAAAAGATTGCAGTACCGTCGTTACAACCACTCGGATGTCTTCCTGGAATCACCTTTGTCTCCTCGTTTCAACGTTGCAACGAGACTCAAAACGCTTTAGTGAACCTTCACAATAACTTGTTGCAACAAGCCGTGGCTAAGCTCAATAACGAGACAAAACAGTCAACTTTCGTCATTCTTGATCTCTACAACGCTTTCTTGACCGTTTTCAAGAACAAAGGAGCTCATCCAGGTTAAAAAGCTATACAATTTTTTTCTTCGCAGTTTGATACTTTAGGCTTATAAGGCTGATTAGTTTTGTGGTTATTGCAGGGAGTACAACGTTTGAGAATCCATTGAAGCCGTGTTGTGTAGGTGTGAGCAGAGAGTTTAACTGTGGAAGTGTTGATGAAAAGGGAGTGAAGAAGTATACAATATGTGATGATCCTAAATCTGCTTTCTTTTGGGATGGTCTTCATCCCACTGAACAAGGTTGGAGATCGGTTTACTTCGTTCTACGCCAAACTCTTGCTGCGTCTTTCATTAACGCCTGAAAAACGTTTTAGAATTAAAAGAACACTTTAAGTTTTTTCTTAAGAATCTTGATGTGGATCGATCTTCTTTCTCTGTAATTTCAGTATCTCTTCATTCATTTATGTTTCTATGTGTCTGTGTTCGTTTAAGATTGTGTGACTAATAAAACCTCTAAACTTGTTCATTCTATTATTAATTTAAAGGCTAATTACTGAGCAAAAAAACAAAAAAAAACGGAATATTCGGTTGAATAAGATCCTAATTACAAGCCCAACGACTCTCAGTAATATACTTACACTGATCTTAAGAAAACATTTTATAAGCTCAGTGGCTTTCAAGTATTGTCCGTTTCGTTTTATTAACACTTGAATGTACATTTTCTTCTCAACCAAAAGCCCAGATCTCTCCATATCAAAATGATGGTTTCGAATCAGCGTTTACGGTTGTTTGTACTCTGTTTTTGCCTTGCTAACACCGTGTTCAAAGCAGTTTCGGAAGACGAAAACGAAGAGAGAAAGGTAATAATGCTTTTGTGTATGTTGGGTGATGAGATAATCAATGGTTACTGAATCACTCATGTTTTGTTGTGAATGTTCTCCTTTTATAGCCTTACATTGTGTACATGGGAGACGCAGCTGAGGTTTCTCAGGTTGAAGCCGCAGTACACCATCACAATCTTTTATTGACAGCGATCGGAGAGTAAGAATCAGCTCTTTGTTCATCCATTGATCTATTGGGATTTTTTAAAATATTTTTCATGGGTTGTTGCAGCGAGAGCAAAGCAAGAGAAGTTAAAATGTATAGCTATGGGAAGAACATTAATGGATTTGTGGCAAGACTTTATCCGCATGAAGCAGAGAAGCTATCTCGTAAGTTAGCTTTAATGTTACTTATCTCAATGTAGTTAATGGATTTATTTGGGATTGTTTCTTTGCAGGCCAAGAAGGAGTTGTATCTGTGTTTAAGAACACTCAAAAGCAGCTTCACACGACAAGATCATGGGATTTTCTAGGATTTGCTGAGTCTACATACAGAAGAAATGTAGCACTTGAGAGTGAAATCATTGTGGGAGTTCTTGACACAGGTAAAGTAAAAGTTAGAATTGATTTAATACTCTGAAAATATCGATAATAACTGATTTAATAACTCTTTCTTTGTTGTTGTCTAAAGGAATCTATGTCGACTCACCGAGCTTTGATGACAAAGGCTTTGGCCCTCCTCCAGCTAAATGGAAAGGAAAATGTGTAACTGGACATAACTTGACTCATTGCAATAAGTACGAAATCCTCTGTTTCTATACTCTGTTTCTGCAACTTCTCTTTTTCCCTTTTTGTAACTTAATTTGGCTTTTGTATTAATGTTAAAACAGTAAAGTGATAGGCGCAAAGTACTTCCATCTAGACGCAAAGGGACTTCCTGATGGCAAAAGAGATTCAGCGGCAGATTATGATGGTCATGGGACTCATACTTCTTCCACAATTGCCGGTGTTTCTGTCTCCAGTGCTAGCCTCTTTGGAATTGCAAACGGAACGGCTCGAGGCGGTGTCCCTTCTGCTCGAATAGCCACTTATAAGGTTGGTTTGATCCTTTCTGTCGTTACTCTATTTTCTTGGAGTTTGAAGGAATATCTGACACAGTATGCTCTGAATTCAACTTAAGGTGTGCTGGGACTCAGGCTGTACGGACATGGACATGTTGGCAGCATTCGACGAGGCGATTTCTGATGGTGTTGATGTGATATCGATTTCAATCGGAGGAGCCTCGCTTCCTTTTTTCGAAGATCCTATTGCGATTGGAGCGTTTCATGCGATGAAAAGAGGGATCTTGACAACGTGTTCTGCAGGTAATGACGGTCCTGGTCTCTTTACGGTTTCCAACCTCGCACCGTGGGTACTGACCGTCGCGGCTAACTCCCTCGACCGGAAGTTTGAGACTATTGTTAAACTAGGCAATGGCCATACCGCATCTGTAAATATCTCTCTTTCAAGAACTTAAGTATCATTTAAATTGCTTGTATGGCAAGTAAGTTAAGATTTTAAGATCTCATTTGCAGGGAATCTCTCTAAACGGATTCTCTCCAGAAAATAAAATGTATCCTTTAACAAGTGGTTTGCTTGCGTCTAACTTATCTGCAGGAGACTATGGAGAGCCCAGGTAAATCTCGAGAACAGAAAAACAACTTTAATCTTACTCAGTTTTGATCGTATTAAAACGATTGTGAGTTTATACAGGATGTGTGAGTCCGGAACATTAGGAGAGGATAAAGTGATGGGGAAGGTAGTTTACTGTGAAGCAGAAAACGAAGAAGGAGGCAATTCAGGTCACGGTCAAGACCATGTTGTGAGAAGCTTAAAAGGAGCTGGTATTATCGTTCAGCTTTTAGAACCCACTGATAGGGCCATTTCAACTATCATGGCTGGTTCTTATGTCTTCTTTGAAGACGGTACAAAGATCTCTGAATACATCAACTCCACCAAGTAACCAATCAATCAATCTTCTCACTATCTTTCTCTCTTCTTACTTTTTCCTGTTGTTCTTGTTCCTCACACATCGACCTTAACAGGAATCCTCAAGCCGTTATCTATAAGACAACAACAACCAAAATGTTGGCTCCGTCGATTGCTTCCTTCTCGGCAAGAGGACCTCAACGAATCAGCCCCCACATTCTCAAGGTTGGTTCTTTATCCCTCCTTCCATCTGCATCCAAATGAATTGAATTGAGTTTTTGATTTTCTTCGACAGCCTGACATTTCAGCGCCGGGACTAAACATTCTCGCGGCGTACACAAAGTTAAGATCGGTAACAGGTTATCCAGACGACAATAGACCGTCACTTTTCACCATAATGTCAGGAACATCAATGGCTTGTCCTCACGCAGCAGGAACAGCAGCTTACGTCAAATCATTCCATCCTGATTGGTCTTCAGCCGCAATCAAATCCGCCCTTATGACAACAGGTAATCAAAATCAATAAACTAAATCACCAAACAAATAAAAATAAAACTTCAAGAAAAAGTTTCAATTTTTGCACTTCCTTACAGCTACACCAATGAGAATCAAAGGCAACGAAGCAGAACTAAGTTACGGGTCGGGTCAAATAAACCCGAGAAGAGCAGTACACCCAGGTCTAGTCTACGACATAACTGAAAACTCTTACTTAAGATTCCTCTGCAAAGAAGGGTATAACAGCACAACCATCGGACTTTTAATCGGCGATAACAAGAACACAACGAAGAAGAAAGAATACAAATGCGAAGATTTCAAGGGAGTGTTAGGATCTGACGGGTTAAATTATCCATCAATGCACAAACAAGTGAGTATGACGGATCCGAAAGTCTCGGAGGTTTTCTACAGAACGGTGAGGAATGTGGGATACGGACGGTCAATTTACGTGGCTAAGATTTGGGCACCGAACGGTATTAAAGTAGAGGTTGTGCCTAAGGTTATGAGTTTCAAGAAGGCTGGAGAGGAGAAGAATTTCAAAGTTTTGATTGATGGAATTTGGGAAGAGGCCATGAAAGGAATTGTGTCGGCTTCTATTGAATGGGATGATTCGAGAGGTCATCTTGTGAGAAGCCCAATTCTGTTGTTTCGATCGGACAACAATTTCGGTTAAAAAAATCTTTTTAAGATAGACTTTATTCTTTGTTTGTTTCTAAAATTGTACTAGTGATTATGTTTTTTTTTTAATAATAGTGTTGTTGAAATTTTTTAGACTTTAGATCAATAATGCTGGTTTTCAAAATCATGGAAGTAATCAAACGAATCAGAGTCTGAGTGACCTGAATAACTGTGAACTTTATTCATGAACCAAATAATCCGAACAAAAGTGTGTCAAACCAAAAACTGAAGTGTCCACTTTGCTATCATAATAGCAAAATGACATAAAGCCACTCGATCACAAAGCTCACATTAAGACATAACCCTAGAAGCAATTTATATCTTGCTGGCAAAGGAAAGGCCTTCCTTAGACAACACGTCAAGGCTCTCAACAGAAGGTTGTGCTCGTGCAACCTTTGCAATTGCCTTGTTCTCTTCTGGAGTTCCCCCTTCTAGAAACGCTCCAACCAGTTTTCCTTCTTTAATCCAGTATGTTCCGAATTTCGGGTTAGGCGATGTTGGGTCATTGTCCCCAAACAATACGGTTTCTCCAGCGCTGTCACCGTAGAATTGCCATGAGAGATCAAAGGCTCGAGAGTAGAAGTATGGAAGATAGTCATATTCCGGAATTGAATTTCCTTCTTCTGCAGCCTTAATTGCCTACAATCATAACAAAACAAAAAAACGATTTAGTTTGGATGATTCTGTGGAACTCGTCCGTGTTATCGATGAAGACAGGGAGGAGAAGCATTTTCTTATTTACCTTGACGGCCTGTTCAGCAGATTTGCGAGCATGGTCAACGTGTTCAACGCGTCTCATTTCGTTGTAGAGTTTCATTGGGAAGGTGGCTATATCACCAATGGCGTATACATCTGGGACGCTTGTTTTGAAGAACCAATCGGTCTGCAATCAAAGAAAGATCTCGTGAATTACCAAAGTTAATTTCAGAAAGACTATAACTTATACACTGCAGAAAATGGAGTATGTAAGTCCCGAACCTTCAAACCACCCTTCTCTTCTTCAACTTGACCTTTGAAGAGTGATATGACAGGTCTAGCACCAACACCTACGATCACGATATCAGCTTCTAATGTTCTTCCGTCCTTCAATTTCACCTCAGTGACCTGCACCATTAAGAAACAGAACGATGATGTTAAAGGAGCGCAGGCAAAAAAGTGCTGTTTGCCAAGTTTGAATTGATGCTATTTGTTAACCTCTCCATCTGAGTTGGTGCTGAAACCTGCTGCAACAGTGCCTTTAACAATGTTGATTCCTTTATTGGCGTAGTAACCCTCGTAGAACGAAGCAATGCCAGCTGTGAAAAGCCGAGGCACTTTTCAATGATGCAACAAAAGGAAAGATGTTAACAAAATGGAGAGACATGAGATTTGTTTACTAGGGATTTGGCTTAGAGTTTCCACTTACTGCACCAAGGTTCTGGATAAACCATGGTAACTTCAATATTGTTAGCCTTCAGAGCAGCACTGAGTTCAAGACCAATGTAACCGCCACCAACAACCACGGCCTTTCCAGTGCCCTTTGCTTCCATTGCACCCATTGCACCCGCAAGTTCATCAGCATCTTCGAGTTCTCTCAGGTAGAATATATTTTTAGCATCTGCACCTTGGACGCCAAAATCTGACAATCTTGTGACCTTCACAGTTTAAGAAATTCCTTAGATGCGAGAAAAGACATTGGATAGAATAGAAGTAGAGAAAGAGAGAAAGAGATTTGTCCTCACAGTAGAACCAGTTGCAGCTAACAAAGTTTGGTACTTGAAGACTTGTCCAGTACCAGTGACGAGTGTCTTTGCAGCAAGATCTGCTTTGACAATCTCTGTGTTCAGAATCAGTTCAATCCCTGCAACAAGTAGGAGCAGTAGCAAAATACATATGAGGAGAGAGACATCGTGTTATGAAGCGCTTAAAGCACACTAAAAGGAAACCCCACCGTTATCTTTGTACCATTGAGGGAACTGTCTATCTCCACCACTTCCAGCACAGACATAGAAGGTCGGAAGTGTAGCTTTTTCTGTGTACCAATGAGGACAATAATCTAATTAATAAGGGGGCACGGACTAAAACTAAAACCCAATATGATGCAACGAAGATGTAGAATCAAATTTTTACTCTCGAGGTTGAGATATCCCTTGCTAAGTGCAGGACGCTCATATGGAGGCACCTGTTTAACAAAAAACTTGTCAATACTACACTAGAAATCACAAGGATCCTGAAGATGAATAGATCACAAGAGTTGGTACAAATATAGTTACAAAAATCATTTATTCATCATGAAACTTACTTGTTCCCTGGAAATAATAGCAAGTTCACCAGGCTTGAGACCTTGCTTCAAAAATTCTCTTGCCGCGTATCCCTGTCAATCAAGAACACCAAAAATAACAACGATTTTAAGACTTTGAAGCTTCTGATTCGTTTGTGTACATTCGAGACCTCTCCTACAGTAGTTAGAGTAGTAACTAAATCGTGATCGTTCTAATCTACTTCCTCGTCCTTCTGAAGCAAAAGAATCAGTAGATCTAGAAATACAAGCAACCTCACTTCTAGAGTGAAGAGAGTTCAACTAGCGAGACAGTGAGAGCAGTACAAAGTGATAATTCGTATGCAAAGAGATATAAACACAACTCCGTTCAAAAACATGAAAATGAGAAGGAACAGAGAGACTTACGGCACCGACACCACCACCGATGATCACGTACTTGAAGCTCTTCTCTTCCGCCATTGATGCTATCGAATCGTCTCTCGATTTCTTCGTATTTGATAATATATTTGCGATTTGTCGTTTCTACTTTACTTTTGGATCCGAGAGATATGATTGGATCAGTGGTCCTATATAGAGAGACATCTCCCGGTATAGAAGGAATCTTAACACGTGAAATAATTTGAGCCGTCAGATATCCCGCTTCGTTACAGAAATCAAAATCAAGTCATGCGTCTAACATTCTTGACCCGGTCTTACTTTACACGTGACGGGATCAGATCGATGCGAAACTGAGCTTATACAATTTCCGACACAGACCGGTTTATTGATACCTTTCATATTTCGAGATTTTTTATATATTTGGAGGATTTTTTCTTTTATATTTTCGTATTTGAAGATTATTATTTACATTTAGGAAAAAAGAGTTTGTATAATAAAAGGAATCTTTACTCAACTTGGTCAGCAACCACTACTCAAATCTAACGAATAAAGTGAATTATAATTCGCGACCAAAGAATGGTGATATATTTACATATATATATATATATTATTAAGGAGTTGTTGGTTTATTCTGGAATTTATGTACTCTTAAGAATCTAATTCACTTGACATGTCAAGAATATACCCTTTTGATTTCTACTTGTGAATTAATAAACTGAAATTTATATATTTATAATATAGTTTATACATACCCTTTTTTTTTTGTTAAAACTCCTTATACATACCCTTTTTGATCTTGACATGTGATAATGTTTATAATATTCTTCGTGGATGCTCGCTTTACTGTCTTCATGTCAGTGCATCTATTATTTAGCAACTTGATAATATTTGATTTTATTTTAGATGATCTATTGATTGTCTTTTTATTCTTGCATGCATTATTGAGATTTGAGGATGGTCAATATTATCAGAAACCCATAGAAGAACGGGCTTCGTTTTTGGTCCTAATTATATATGTAACGGGCTTCTGTTAATGGGCCAGGCCGATCTGTTAGATTTTAAGCTTGCCGTATATTACCATTATATACCATATTCTATATTTTTTTATTCCCTTTTTCTAACTTAATTCTTATTTTTATAAGAGTAGTTTTATTAAAAACAAAAAAAATCGACAACTGTTCACTCATTGCATATTGTTGTTAAAAAAAATCATTTGTAAATGTATAAATTAGTTGCAGGCTTATAATTAGTGCTATGCGCCTATGCACAATGGATCATATATTTTACCATTGTAGAATGTGTTTTCACATAATAAAAACTTTTTAAGTTCGACCAAGTCGTTGAAAAGTCAACGTTACTGTTTAAAAGACCGATAATTTATGGAAGGTATATAATATAATGCTATAAATCAACATTTTAATGATATGAATCTTTGCCATATCATTATTGTAGATGGATGACCAAAATAAATTTATCGCCATTTTATGATTGATGTTAATCGTTCATTACCAAAATAAGACGCATCTTCTACCTAAAAAACCATGATGATGAGCACACTCAATAAAAGATATATATACTAAATTATTTATAGTGGCTCTTTTTTTTTAATTAATCTTCCTGGATTTGCGAACATTTTAAGCTTTTAGACAACTATGATATGCTTTAAAAATCAGCTTAGCTTTACGAAACTAGTTTAAACTTTTTAATATGTTAATATATTTATAACTTTTGAATATTCAAGAGAAAAAAACACTATAACTTTCCTCGAGCGAAGTGATGTGGATTTAATTATATTAATAGACTTATAGTTAGATACAAAACCAGCATTATTGTTAAACAGACACTAGATTGTCATAATTATCTAGTAAAACAGATTAAACTTGTTTGCTTAAGAGTTAAAATTTCGAAGACAGATGTCAACGAACAGGACACGAAAAGTAAGATAAGTAGTGATCAACATGTCAATAATAGTCTCCATCGAATTAATTAAAATATTTATTAATCTCGTTGTTACATGAGACCCACAAACATATGATATGGGTCCCATCTTTTCTTCTTCAAACTGCACAGAAAAATGCAGAAGCCTTATGAAGCCTCTTCAAAAATATACCGACAAAAAACTCAGCAAAAGAAAAGAGAGAAGAGACAGAAGAAGAAACATCAGCATTTCTTGTCTATTTCTGCTTCTTCAATTTTCTTCATAGGGTTCTCCAATAATCTCTCCAGGTACCATCATAGATGAATCAGCATGATGAAACTAGAGTACCATCACTTTCAATCTTTCAATTAAGTGTTTCTTGTTTTTTTTTTTTCCATGAATTTTGGTTTTCATTTGTTCTGGGTTGTTATACAGTAATATATGTTTGTTATGTTGTCACTGAAGAAATAAATCATATAAATACGAGTTTTCTTGATGAATATATAAACGTAGATATTCATAGAGCAAAACGTATCGATTCGTGTTTCTTATTTTGAAAAAATTAAACTTTTGATTTGCAATGAATTTTATTTCATTTTGCAACTAGATTTTCTTAGATGTGTGACTGTTTCATAGTTTTTGTCTGTTATGTTATTTAGTCAGTCAATTGATAACATAAGTTGATGACTTTCTTTTCTTTTTTAATGGTTCTGTTCTGTTCTAATGAATTCGTGATTTCTTAAAAGTAAACAAGAACAATGACGAATCTTTCTTTATGTCGTATGTGTATTTTAACTGATATGTGAAGATAATTTCAGGTGCGTATGAGATCAGAACATGTATGTACCGGTTTAGATAACTCGCATTTCCGCGGTTATTAAGATGCTGTGTGACTGAGCTTTAATGTTATGGGTTCATTTGCCGGAAAGTGTGAAATTGTCGAAGAGAAAGAAGACCGTCAAAACTCACTTGTATACTCCGCAAGATCAACCGCTAATCCACATTCTAGTTCAAGCATTGTTGACGACAAAGATCTGGAGCGACCGGTACTGAAATTAGGTTATAGAGGTTCACTAGAAGATGATATCAACCAACTTTTCGAGTCTATAAGTATTCGAACATCCGGAATGATTCCTTCTTACCAAGTTGGTGCAAGCAGTAGCAGTAGAAACAACAGTCCATTGCAGAGGACTGCTTTGAAAAGTCCTGCAAATTCCGTGGGACCTAGATCGCCGAGCAAGAGAACTGCGGAACCAGCAACATTAAAACAAGCTTTGAGAGATTTAAGCGTCTCTAAGGCATCGGAAACCGCAGCTACCAAACGGATGCCTAAAGGTAGTAGTGGAGGCTCCGTTTATGGTTCTGTTTTGGTTGAACCGGGAAGTGGTGCTAAAGAAGAAGGTAAATCAGTTCTTGTCGAGTTACTCGAAGAGGCTCAAAGCAGTTCAACTAATAGCATATCGCAGCAACTTCGTCTTCTTAAGATACATTCTGCGAGCCAAAACTCTCAGACATCAGTCGAAAAACATAAGAACTTGTCTCTTGGCGACGAAGAACTGAGAATCGAGAAGAAGAGCTTCGGTTCATCATCGCCCGTAGATGGGAACAGTAAAACAGTGGTTGGACTAAAATCAGTTAGAAAAGTGAGGCTATTGTATGCTAATACACCCACTTCCACCATAGTTAATGGCAAGAGAGTGGCAAAGTTAACAAGAAACATTCCACGAGGAGGAGCTAAACCGGCCTTAAGGAGCAAAGGTTCCTTGAGTAAGAAGGCTACAAATGTGTATGATGAAGTAGATGGCTTTTATGATCCCATTGCGAAGGAACTCCTCTGCCATAAATGTCATTTCTCTTTGAAGAACGCTGCAGGTAAAGAAGACCCTGCTAAAGATTCACATGTGCATGCAGATTTTGGGCTGAATCCGAGCGTTAAAGAAGGTTATTTAGATGAACTGGCTTCTGATTTCTCCAGTTCAAGCTATGAGAGCTCTCAAGAGATCAGTGCTAGTGCAGAGACCAAACTTGATAAGATAAGAAACTCTCTGGATTTGATGAATTCAGAGACCTCTCAAGTTTCTCTAGCATCTGCATTCGGTAATAAACGCATTGAAGATGTTCCTGAATATGGTAACAATAAGATCACTGAGGAAGATTCTCTATCCAGCAAAGAAGTTTGTCAGAAAGGTTCTGTTTTTATGTCGGAACAGAGTGTGGAAATTGGTTCTTTCAGTGAGAAATCTGTTGTGATGAATCCAGATAGTCCTCCAAACAAACTCAGCTTAGACAGAGCAGCGGTTGAATATGTTAACGAGAACTCGGAAACTGTTAACAAAGGCGGAGAATGTATCAGATACAACAGCTCAAGCACGAGTATAAGCGAAGAAGAACAAGAACAGAACAATAATATAATGACAAGGTCTAGCTTTGGAAACAGACCTCATATGTCTAAGGATGTGAGATGGGAAGCTATTCAACATATAAGGGCACAACACGGGCTCGGTTCATTGGGTCTTAGGCATTTCAATCTTTTGAAGAAGCTCGGATGCGGAGATATAGGGACAGTTTATCTCGCTGAACTCACAGGAACAAACTGCTTGTTCGCTATAAAAGTGATGGATAATGAATTCTTGGAGAGAAGGAACAAGATGTCTAGGGCTCAAACCGAGAAAGAGATTCTCAAAATGCTCGATCACCCATTTCTTCCAACATTATACGCTCACTTCACGTCTGATAACTTATCATGTTTGGTCATGGAATGTTGTCCGGGAGGTGATTTACATGTCTTAAGGCAAAAGCAGCCTGGGAGGTGGTTTCCTGAGCCAGCGGCTAGGTACGTACTTTGTTTCTTACAACATAGCGGTTCACTTTTAGTTATGCTTTATGGTTTGTGATGTGAATTCTTTATGATGTTTTCTTCAGATTCTATGTGGCGGAGGTGCTTCTCGCGTTGGAGTATTTGCATATGTTAGGGGTTATATACCGCGATTTGAAGCCGGAGAACATTTTGGTACGTGACGATGGACATATCATGGTGACAGATTTTGATCTATCTTTAAGGTGTACAGTGAGTCCAACGCTTCTAAACTGGTCATCTCCGCTCCATGCTGATGCTATAAGACTGTCTTCGGGTAGCCGAGGCTCTAACTGCATCGAGCCATCATGTTTCCGTCCTAAACTTTCCCGCGGATCGGGGACCAAGAAAAAAGCCAAACAACATCGCATTATGATGAAAAAACTCAAAAAATCTGACCTAATCGCACGGTTCAAATCATTACCTCAGCTCGTAGCGGAACCAACGGATGCAAGATCAAACTCTTTTGTCGGAACACACGAGTATCTTGCGCCTGAGATCATAAAAGGTGAAGGTCACGGTGCAGCAGTTGACTGGTGGACTTTTGGGATCTTTCTATATGAGTTGCTTTACGGGAAAACTCCGTTCAAAGGAGCTACAAATGAAGAGACTATAGCTAATGTGGTGCTTCAAAGCTTGAAGTTTCCTGATAACCCTAATGTGAGTTTTCAAGCTAAGGATCTTATAAGAGGCTTGTTGGTGAAAGAACCAGAAAACCGGTTAGGGACAGAAAAAGGAGCGGCGGAGATTAAACGACATGCGTTCTTCGAAGGCTTGAACTGGGCCTTGATCCGGTGTGCGATCCCACCTGAGCTTCCGGATTTTTATGACTATGGAGTTCCGAATCAAGAAGGGAAAAGCAATTACTTGGATTGCAAGGCAGTTGGGGAACACCTTGAGTTTCAATTATTCTAGATCGAGAAGAAGAGAAGCTTTGCTTACGTGTGACTTTTAAGTCTTTCGTATTGTAAGTTACGCAGTCACTTTTTGGGTTTTTTTCATTATTTTTTGTTTCGTTTTGTGTAAACGAAGTTATTTGGTTTAATATATAAGTTTTCCAAATATAAATTCACGATAAATATGGTTTAGTGGTTAGAAAGTAACGTATGTTTTATGTTTTTGTAATTGATTGGTAATGTGTTACCATCTAAAACCCAAATTCCAAAGCTATAAACTTTACACAAATTAAAAAAGTACATGTATTTGTCTTGCTGTGAAAGGACTACGTAAAATCTCACGTGGTATGAGCAATGATTTGCTTAAGATTTTATTGCTCAAAATTAATTTTGGACCGTTACAAATATAATAACAATGAAAAATAAATAAAAAATAAAAATTTGTGGGAAAGAAAAGTAAAATGGACGATGGGAATTGTGATTCGGGTGGACCCCAGTCCACACTGATATCTATAAGCAAGTCACTTTGTTTCGCAATCACAAATTTAGCAAACTAATCAAAAAAAAATCACGAACCCGCCACTCATTTGATTTCCCTTCTTCCAGATTTTTCTTTTCCTCGATTTTCTCCATTCTTCTTCTTCTTTCAGATCTCTGCTCTCCCTCTCTAGGAATCACCGGCGGCGAGGGGATATGTTGGTGATTCACGGAGTGTCTCTTACTCCACGCTTCCCTCTTCCTCTTTCCTCTCCGCGACCTCTCAGCTCCAGCTTTACTGGGAATTCCACTGTCTCTTTCTTTTTGAAGAAACACCCTCTCTCTCGTACGCCTCCCTCTCTCTCTCTCTCTCTCTCTCTCTCTCTCCTTTTTATTTTGCTCTGGGACGCCATTGTTTTACTGAGGAGTGTTAAACTGATTTCTTAGAATGATTAGCGAATTCGTTATTCCAATAGCTTCATGAACTGTAATGATGATTGGAACCAGTGTTTTTTTTTTTCTTTTTATGATACAAACTGTTCTAATTGCCCTAGCACGGTCACCACTAAGACTGAGACCAGCTGCTTTTCAGGGTCCCCTAGCTTCCCTAGTAGGTTAGGAAGATGCATGTTATGATCAATTTTGAGTAGAAACAGAAACATTTCTGATTCTGGAAAATGTAGTTTATTCAACCTTTTTTTTGAAGGATGTCTTGATTAGATCCATGTCTGTAGGGAAGATCTTGGCTGGGAATCAATCTGTGGAGTTTGATTCTTCGTCACAAGTTACCGCTCCGTCAGAGAAAGTCTTAGTACCTGATAATCTTGATGATGATCCCATCAGTTTTTCAGAAGAACCACAGGTAGATATCTCGTCATCTCTGCTCTTCAATCAGTGAGCTATATATATACAATGTAGAGGCAAATTGTTAGAAGTTAAACCTTTTGTGAATTGCAAATTTGTAGATGTTTTTAACATGGAAACCATTTTTTTTCTTTTCTTTTTGTAGAGATTTGGTATAGAAATTCAAACAATGGAAGGGAATGACTCAGTAAGAACAGAAGACCAAGCGTCTGTTTTTGATTCGAGTGAAATTTACAATGATTCCAAAGTCGTCAAAGAGAGAAGGGTCAAACCAGGAATAGTTCCCCCACCTGGTGATGGGACGAGAATATATGAGATAGACCCCATGCTGCAAAGTTACAGGGATCATCTTGATTACCGGTAAGAATAATCTCTTCTACATGCTTCAAGTTGTTTCATTGACCTATGCCTGCTTTAGATTTATAAGCCTCCATATCTTATTTATTGAAGGTCTTCTCACATTTGATGTAAAAGTTTTTAGCAAGGATAGATTTTGTGGTTACTTTGGATTCCACTTACCTATCCTGCAATTTTGTCTGCTACAGTTATAGACAGTATAGAAGATTGCGTGAGGAAATAGACAAGTATGAGGGTGGTCTGGAGGCATTCTCTCGTGGCTATGAAAAGTTAGGATTTTTGCGCAGGTAACTATTTGCTACCACCAATAGCTCTTAAGTCGAGTTTATAAGATCTAACCCTTTCTGAAAGCTACATTCTGGCATTATATTTTATTTTGAATTGTTTTCATTGCATTTTCAGTGATGCCGGTATAACCTATCGAGAGTGGGCGCCTGGAGCTAAGGTTTGTTTCTTTAAGTTTTCCACTAGAAAATTATAGACTTGTTTTTGAAAAGTAAATATTAGGTGTAGAAAAAGGGTCAGATATTGTTGGACAGTCACTATGGTAGAAATGTTATAGCTGGTCATGTGAGGATTAACTATTGAATCTGGCTGCCCGGTCTTGAAAATTCTGAAAATTGGTTTACTCATTCTGAAACGTGTCTCATGATATGTGTGTACATATCTTATAACTAGTTTGACTGTTTTTTTCAAATTGCTGTCCTCGCCTGTTTTAGGCCGCATCACTTATTGGAGACTTTAACAACTGGAATCCAAACGCAGATATCATGACACGGGTATGGCCTATTGACTAGTTTGAGTAAATTCCTTATGCTTGCTAAATTCAGTTTATACATGAAAATGTATTGATATTCCGACCAATGATATCTTCATCAAATCTTCTACAGAATGAATTTGGTGTTTGGGAAATTTTTTTGCCCAACAACACTGATGGTTCGCCTGCAATTCCTCATGGCTCACGAGTAAAGGTAACTAATAAGTAGCTTCACTCATTTGTTTCTGCCCCCACCAATTGTTGCATGTTCTATCTCGAAGAGATGGTCTCACTGTTGCAAGCAAATCTTTTCTAGATTATGCACAGAAACATACGTTTATCTGCTGTGTTTGTTTACAACTTATTTCAAACACCAGGTATAGAATAGGGCAAACGATTTGGCTGTTCTGGTTGTCTGCTTAGGAATGCAAAAAAGATATATCAGTGTCAAGTGCATCTACACTGCCTTATCATATCTTCTGCTTGTCCTTTGTAAACATATGGATAAAATCGCAATGAGTCAATACATAATGTCTGATGCCCAATACTCCAGATTCGTATGGATACACCATCTGGCATTAAAGACTCAATTCCTGCTTGGATCAAGTTCTCGGTGCAAGCTCCAGGTGAAATTCCATTCAACGGCATATACTACGATCCTCCAAAAGAGGTACGGTTCTGCAGTTTTTTGAATAATTATCTTGTGGGAAATGATAGGCCAGTGCTAATCTGAAGTATTTGAAGATTCTGGTTTACAGATAAGTTGGTACTGTCAATGCAAAAGTCATGGATTACTTTCTTGGATGGTCCCAAATGCATATATTTGTTGTTTAACCAACATATCCAGTCATCCTTATTCCTCATTATGATATGAACGATGATTGAACATTTGCCACAGCTTATTTAATGCATGCTCACAATTTAACGATGGTGCTCCTATAACAATCAACAGATACTTTTGCTTCTCCCTTCAACGGTTCGAATTTTTTTTTCAGGAGAAGTATGTATTCAAACATCCTCAACCAGAGAGGCCCAAGTCCCTGAGGATCTATGAAGCACATGTTGGCATGAGTAGCACGGTGCGTATCTGCCTCTTTGTCTTAAATAATTTGGTCCTTAACATTAGCGTACCAAACCTCTTTGCAACGTATTAATATGCCATGTTGTTTGTTTGCTCAGTATAGTTGCTACTTGCTAGATTATAATGACATAGATCCCATTTCATAATGTGTCTGATATACTAGATGATAAAGTTCGACATAAGATAATGTAAGAACTCCAGTTCAACGTCAAGAAATGTGACATTACTAAAATGTATTGATAGATAAACAGGATTTTTTTCACTGCTGCAATGATTTTTTGCACTTCTTCATTCTTCATTCTCCATTTTTTAGATATTTCACTACGTGAATGGTCAAAGTGTACTTGTTATGCAGGAACCAATGGTCAATACTTATACTAACTTTAGAGATGATGTTCTTCCACGTATCAAAAGACTTGGCTATAATGCTGTTCAAATCATGGCTATACAAGAACATTCATATTATGCCAGTTTTGGGTATTCTTCTAACCTGAGTGAACTCTAATAAAATCCTAGATGTTTGCATTTATCCCTGCAAAACTATAACCCTTGGTGCCATGATGTTATCTTTTTCGTCAGGCAGCTAGTAGTAATGGGTTCTCGATTCTTATTGATTATTATTACTGAACATGGTTGATACAGGTACCATGTCACCAACTTTTTTGCTCCTAGCAGTCGTTGTGGAACCCCAGAGGAACTAAAATCACTGATAGACAGAGCTCATGAGTTAGGTCTCGTCGTTCTGATGGATATCGTTCATAGGTAGTGCAGGTTTTACGAAAGCAAACAATTTGATACGTGATTTTACAAGTCATTTGATACTGCATTTTTTGCACCTGGGCAGCCATGCCTCAAAAAATACATTGGATGGACTGAACATGTTCGATGGAACTGATGCTCACTATTTTCACTCTGGACCTCGGGGTTACCATTGGATGTGGGACTCACGTCTTTTCAATTATGGAAGCTGGGAAGTATGTAATTTCCTGAGTTTCTAATCAAAAGATTTGTGAACAGACAACTTCCTTGAATACTATTAGTTCCAACAGTCTCTATTCTAATAGGTATTACGATATCTCCTTTCAAATGCACGGTGGTGGCTAGAAGAATACAAGTTTGATGGATTTAGATTTGATGGTGTTACCTCAATGATGTATACTCATCATGGACTCTCGGTACTTCAAATTTTTCTTCAATGAATGGCTTACTTTTTGAAAAAAGTGCATATTATTTTGTGTTTTCTCATGTTTTGTGTTCAGGTTTTACGCATGTTTTACATAGGTCTGTTGACGTTCACTTATTGGGTTTTGGATAGGTTGGATTTACTGGGAATTACACCGAGTACTTTGGACTGGAAACTGATGTGGATGCTGTGACATATCTCATGTTGGTAAATGATATGATTCATGGGCTCTACCCTGAAGCGATTACCATTGGTGAAGATGTAAGTTTTCTGAATGTCTTCTTTATCACCACAGATCTGATATAACTTTTGTATATGTACCTTAATTTAAGATGTACACAAAATTTACTTAGTTCCCATATCACATTCACTTCTAAAAAAATCTTGCCACGCTAACATACAAACTGGATAGTCTACTATCTTCTTACTCTTTCAGTGAGAATTCGGACAAAAACAGCTATCTGGTGAATTCTGCAAAATAAAAAAAGTTCTCGACAGAGCCATTAGGGATATATATGGGTTTATCAAATTAATGATAGTCCAATGCAGAAAAAGTTGGTATAGATTTTTGGTGCTGGCTATTATGTGATCTATGCTCAAAACGATCGTTTTGTTTCAGGTTAGTGGTATGCCAACATTCTGTATTCCTGTTCAAGATGGTGGTGTTGGATTTGATTACCGTTTACATATGGCCATAGCTGATAAGTGGATAGAAATTCTCAAGTGAGTTTATTTGTGCTTTCTTGCTGCAATTACTTATGAGTTGCACCTGCTTTAATGTTTGGTGCAACAAATCTGTCTTACTCAGTCCTCCTTGTTATGCTGTGAAGGAAGAGAGATGAAGATTGGAAAATGGGTGACATCATTTACACACTTACCAACAGAAGGTGGTCAGAGAAGTGTGTGTCTTATGCTGAAAGTCATGATCAAGCTCTTGTTGGTGATAAAACAATTGCCTTCTGGTTAATGGACAAGGTATAATAGATGCCATTATACTTTTCTGTATACATTAAACTAATTCTTAGAAGTTATGCCAATGGTGTTTGTTCGTTTCCAGGATATGTATGATTTTATGGCACTAGACAGACCATCAACCCCTCTTATAGATAGAGGAATAGCTTTGCATAAAATGATCAGGCTTATAACTATGGGATTAGGTGGTGAAGGGTACTTAAATTTTATGGGGAACGAATTCGGACATCCAGGTACCATATCAATTAAGCTTAGTTCATTTACCTTTAGTACAAAATGGTTTTGAGAATAATTTTTTTCATCTTATCCTGCCATTTTCAGAATGGATCGATTTCCCCAGAGGCGAGCAGCGTCTTTCTGATGGGAGCGTGATTCCTGGGAACAATTTCAGTTATGACAAATGCCGACGCAGATTTGATCTTGTAAGTTCTTAGAGTTTGGCTAATTTCATGACTCAAGATCAATGTTTGACTGTTTTCTAATTCAGAATAATTCATATATAGGGGGATGCGGATTATCTCAGATACCGTGGACTTCAAGAATTTGATCAGGCAATGCAACATCTTGAAGAGAGATACGGCGTAAGCCTCCAACTCAAAATCATTGTAGATAATCTCACTTACGATTTAGCTTTATTCGGATTTTTCATTTGAATAGTTTATGACTTCGGAACACCAATTTATATCACGAAAAGACGAAGGAGACAGAGTTATTGTATTCGAAAGAGGTGATCTCGTCTTCGTCTTCAACTTCCACTGGACCAGCAGCTACTTCGATTACCGCATCGGTAGCTCCAAGCCTGGGAAATATAAGGTATACACATCTAAAATTTCTTTACGTAAGTCTAGATTGTTTTCATCTTAAGTAAAATTCCTTTAATTCTTTCTGCTTGCCTTTGGCGTTTAAGAAAAAACGATCTGCGTTTGAAACAATCTGTGATGTGATCTCTCTACTTTTGGACATTCCAGATCGTATTAGACTCGGACGATCGTCTGTTTGGTGGATTCAATAGGCTCGATCGCAAGGCAGAGTATTTCACATTTGTAAGAAAATCAAAACCATTTGACTTAAAAACTTTACATGCATTGCGACTGTTCCAATCTGTTGACCATTCGTGGTAATGCAGGATGGCTCATACGACGGACGACCCTGCTCATTCATGGTTTATGCGCCATGTAGAACCGCCGTGGTTTACGCTTTAGCAAACGACGATTAGAACTCTCGGACCTTGGATACTAAATCGTAATCAGAGAAGATAAAAAATGAAAAAATGTGTTTCCTTAATTAGATTGAAATGATGTGAACAAGATGAGCGAGAATGTAAAGTTTGGTAATGAAAATATTTAAAACAATAAACCCGAGATGGTGTGAAACTGGATCTTGGTCTCTGACCCACAAAACAAGAGCCATCCAACTACTCCAGTCCAAACGCTCTTTGATATTTTACAGCTGCATATTTGTTTGATTAATAATAATTAATCCAACACGATAAGATACAAGAAAGTAAAAATAAATGGGGACACTTATTTCCCTATCACATAATAAATTACTAATTATGATTGCACTAAAACAAAATCCAACTGACCACAAACCGTAATTTTAAGAAAACCTCAACGGACTAATTTTGGTTAAATTAGATTTGGTTTTGGATGAATAGTTCCGGTTTAGAGACAGTCAGTCACACGCCTTTTACTTCCATTATTATAGGATTAAGAATCCAACGGTCATCGTAGATCGCATCAGATAAACGGCTAAAAAGTAAGACTCTCTAGAAGAAAAAGAAGAAGATGCAGCCGACAGAGACGTCGCAGCCGGCGACGGCGGAGCAGGGCCGCCGGCTTAAGGATCAGTTATCGGAGAGTATGAGCTTCAGTAGCCAAATGAAGAAAGAAGACGACGAGTTGTCTTTGAAAGCTTTGTCGGCGTTTAAGGCCAAAGAAGAGGAGATCGAGAAGAAGAAGATGGAGATCAGAGAAAGAGTTCAAGCTCAGCTTGGTCGTGTTGAAGACGAGACCAAGCGTCTCGCTATGATTCGCGAGGTTTTATTTCAAATTCACGTTATTTATATCGCTTTTTTGGAGGGTATGAGGGTGGAGATGAGTGGGGATGCTTTACATTTCATTGTAGTATAGATTAGATCAACATCTCATGGATTAGAGAGGGGGAGAAAATTCAATTTCGGTTTCGGATTTAGTATATAAATGTTCTTAAATTAGAAAACTGGATTTGGTCTGGTTTTAGGGGTTTTCAGTTATTAGGTGCTAGATTTGGGGGATTTTTCATAAATTTAATGGTTAAATGAATTCAGGAACTTGAAAGTTTTGGTGATCCTATGAAGAAAGAAGTTACCTTGGTGCGGAAGAAGATTGATTCTCTCGACAAAGAATTAAAGCCATTGGGCCATACAGTTCAGAAAAAGGTTTGCTCTTTGCTATTAAGAAGTATGATATGCTTGTGATGCTAAGAACTAAGATAAGGTTGTAACTAAGCACTGAGTTTAGAGACCAAATTCTTCATATCCGACGATCAATGTATATATATATATATATATATATCGGACTTTATACTGAATAATTTCCGGAATGAATTCATAGGATGCCTAGCTGTTTTTTTATTTTTCTTCAATATGTGCAGGAAACAGAGTACAAGGACGCTCTTGAAGCATTCAATGAAAAGAACAAGGAGAAGGTGGAGCTGATCACCAAGCTACAGGAGGTTTGTTCAATATAATCTCACTTCTCCTTACATTTTTCCAAGTAAAAACACGGATCGTGTTGAATGAACGTTATAGCTGGTCTGATCATGCCACATGTATCTAGATGGTCTGCGTTAGGATCAACTAATCGGTTCTTAGCTGTTTTGGTGCATACGAATCTACCATTACCTTCCCTTAGAACTTAACAAATGTGGGTAAAGAAATTAGGACCATAGCTTTGTTCCAAGAAAAGTCTCCCACTGCAATAGGGGAAGTCGTGATCTAACAGGTTTCAGAATCCAATCTCCGGGTTTGCCATTTTCAATGATTGGATTCTTGATTCTAAAACGATTCACATTTGAATTGTGAGATCAGTATAGAGTTTCGATGTCAGGACTCCTCATGTTTTTGGGTGCTTTGCATTGTATGTTTGCACTAAGTTTCTACAAACGAGATGCAACACATGAACTAGTTAGGCACTTCGTATGAGCAAGTCAGATATCCAAAAGACCAATCATACGTGTTATTTATATTCACTTTGATCGTTTTCTTGTGATGGATTTGAGACTGAGTGATTTAACAGGGGTTTCTTAATTTATGAATGTGCGCAGTTGGAGGGAGAAAGCGAGAAATTGAGGTTCAAGAAGCTGGAAGAGCTAAGCAAGAACATTGATCTAACCAAACCTTAGCGTTGGACGAGCAGTCACTTCCAGGATTTGGGCTTTTTAAGGTTATAAAATAGTAACTGGTAAAATCATTGTTAGAGTGTTTTTATTGTTCTTTTATCATTCTAGTAATATAATATAATATAATATATAAAATAAAATGAAAAGTAACAATATATGGTTTTGAACTAGATGTTGCAAAGAATTTGTAACTAAGTTACGATGTCACTATATTGTCGACGTGATTCTCAAATTTGTAATAATATAAAGAAACTATGTTTCATTTCCAATCTCTTTAATTATATATGTTAATTTAGACAATTTCTAATTACAAAAATAAAATAGAATCCAAAGGAATAATAATTCAATGTTAGACTTGGAGGAATCATCAACGATGTTTCCTTGCATGAGCTTCATATTAGAAGTTCATGCATCTCTTCAATAATTAATCATACTTATCACATCTACAATGTTCCAATTTTGATTCCTATCCATTAGGAAATATCTTTGTCTCCATTATATAATTTTTTTTTTTTAATCAATTGGATCAACCTTGTAATTACACTACATCAAATCAAATTTTGGTATAAAAAAAATGTATAAATGAATATTTTACTACTCAGAAGTTAGACCAATGCACACTCTTCTGTATTTTCATAAATCTCATGTGATGTTATATTTAATAAAATGGCCGATTGAGACAGTAATCAGAAATAGGTATTGTCACCGTCATTTAGTCGGATCAAAAAAATCGGTGTAAATACATGATGTATGTGTGTGTTCCAAATGAATGGTGACATGTTGGGTGAATGAAGGAGTGTAAAAAAAGCAAATGTAGCGGTCGTGCATGAGCATGAGCATGAGCATGAGCATGGAGGAAAGCTACAAATCGAACGACACGATCCAAGTTTTAGATACTTACGGAGACATATTGTCTCTAACAATAAGTCAAAGTCATAAACAAACCTATTTTTATTGGACCATTTTTTTTCTTTTCAATAATTCATATGTATCTAATAAATAGGTTGGTGTATATATATTAGATATTATTATTATAAAACCCTTGACCCTTCTACATAAATTGTATTGGGACATGCTTCTTTCTATCTGCCCATATCTCTTCAATATCCATCGATCGGTTCACATGAATAGAGCCGTATACGTACAAATCCAATATGTGAGTCTCTATTGATTAATAATACAACACGTCTACGTATTTATTACTTTATCCAACATCATATATCCTGATTTACAATTCTTGTCTCTTTTCTTATTTTCTTCACTTCAAATAATAGGAGTATATTATTTCAATACCTTCTTTCTTGGAAACTTCTCAAATATAAATAAAAACGTAAACTCTTGCAAGATTCAGACAAGAAAAAAAACGAGAGGATAAGAAGACATATACATATATATATATATATATATATATCAAATTAGTAAAACGTGCTAGCAAACAATTAAGTGTTTTTTTAATATATTCGGCGGTGAAATCACTAACTAATAAACATGTGATCTATAATATAAAATAGTAAGAAACTACGTGTACAGCTTCATACCAAATCACCTATTACATACAAGAAAAACCTTTATTTAAAGAAATATGAAACCTTTATTTTTCTGAAATGTAACCCTTTTTATAGAAAATAAATTATTAAATGCTAATTTCAAAATTTGGTACATTTCTCATATCTCAAATTCAGTGTCAAGTATTTTTCTTCTTGGTTTAAATGTAACATTGAAAAACAAAATAATACTTGGATTGGATGCTTACAATACAGAAGAATTATTGAAATGGAACAAAAATAATAAGAAACAAATTTTTGAAGAAAAGAGACGAAAACGCGAAAAAGAATCCAATGAAGGCAACGCCACGTCACCAAACCGCAGGATATGGACGTCAATAAGAAGCGGCTAAACAAAACGCCGACCTGATTAAACACGTGTCAGCATGTAGTGGATCACTCGTGTGTCTGGACGCACACGAAGCTTGTCTGACGGTGCTCACTAAACAAAGAGTAAAGCAAAATAAAAATAAAAATAAAAATGAGTGGGACCCAATTTGATTTACTAATATTCATGAATCGATGTTATTGTCTCCCCATGTCTTATACTACTACTACTTTTTTATTCAATTATTATTAAATGACGAATTGTACTTTTATATTACCAACTTCTTATTCAATAATTACATAGTACAACTGTAATTAAAATATAATTTGGATTTTACCACGCATTTTATAAATCTGTAAACGTGAGTCATTAACATTAGTTCGATTTTTTAAATTTTGATACATAAACTAACATATTATGTTATTGTTGACATATGAGTATTAGCTTTTACTAATACCATGTTCGATTATTCGTATAAATATGTCTCGCGGATTGGTTTTTGACTACCCGATCCTTGCCTAATAAAATTACGACCACATTAACAATGTGATTAGACCAATAATTGATAAATCAAAGCATCATAAGAAAATAAAAATAACGTTGAAGAAAAATAATAAGAATATAAAAATTGAGAATGTTGTAAGTTTGTCTTGGTTTATGAAAACAATAAGAATATTGAGAAACTATACTTACCAAACACCAACCACTAGAAGCGCCAACCTTTACCTAATTACAGAAGTGATTTATTTTATAGAAATGAATTCTTAAAAATAAACTTAAACTTTATTAATTATGTTCATTATGAGACGTTGTCGGAATTTTATTATAAGACTTGTCAATCAAACGTCAATTAATAAGGTCGTGTAATTAAAATCCATAGTTCCCTACCACTTCTGAGTTCTAACATATATTTCACTTATATTTTTCTATTAAAAATATAATTGTACTAGTCTATTTGTATATAAATACTCACGAATCTTTATAGTATTTTTTCAAACAATTTGTGTTTGAGTTGTATAATCTCATTTAGACAAACTGTTTACAAAACTAGTACAATTAATGATAAGTTGCTTTCTACTTAAGTGTCCTAATCATGGAAATGTCTTTTTCTATACCAGTTAATCAATCACATTAATTAGGATTGTTTTTCTTTTTAAAATAAACTTAGGAATGTTTTTATCTATCTTATCTTAGGTAGATGTAATTTGACATAACAATCTATATAATTGATCCCATACTCACTTATGATCATATAAAGTTTAATTATAATATATCCCACCAAAAAAGGTTGGGGTGATTGTGACCCAATCTGAAGGTTGATCATCATCACGCCAATAAAGAATTAGTGGTCGAGGTTCGAAATATTTTTATGTTTTTTCGTATGATTATAATCATAGAAAGTAATTTGACATCAACATTTCTTGAACACCAATCCACTCTCATTTTTTAGGAAGTGGTAACATAATCTGATTAGTCAACTGATTACAATGAACAGATTGTGAACTTCATGATCTACGAATTGTCAAATCACAATGGAATAAACTTCCTGTGGTGACATGAAAACACGAAATCATGATCAATAGTAAGATTCTAGTCCTATCTATATTTCAAGTTTTTCATCCTCATCCCAAGTTACAAAATACCAAAGTGCTTATATCATTTCAATCTTAAGAAAATATAGATTTTTGCATCAAACATATATAAATTATAAAAATATGGTGGACCATTTGAATAGTTAAGAAAAAGAATTACAAAACTAACTTTTTGGGTGGTTACACACATTGGAATCTCTTTTTAGGAAAAGGATAATTGGTTTTCATCATTGCCCACACACATCTTTTTAATGATTGTGTCTTGATGAGATAACTTAATTCTATGATTTAAAATGTGGGGTTTTTAAAAATATTTTTGATGAAAAATTTATATATATATACAATTACATATACCTATCAGAAATATGTGAAAATAACAAATACTTTATCATTTAAGATGTCTAAAATGTTATAATCGTAAGGAAATTACTACAACTCAAAGCCTAAAGCCATGAAACAATCTTTGAACTACGTTACAATATGAGTTGCAGATTTTTTTCTGATATATATGAAAGAAATAATTTCCTGCCTAGGATTCTCTCAACTTGTAAATATTTTTAATGTTTAAGATTTTCTTGGGTAATTAAACGTGTTTATTACCAAAATTATATGTTTGTTTTTATTATTCGAATCTAAAAGAGCATTATGAAAAGCTGCACCTATTTTTGCGCAAACCATATGACTCCACACGAATTGAAACTTCAACACAATGTTTTGAAAATATAATAAAATTTACGGAACAATATAATCATCATCCATACAACTTTCAGTTTGAAATAATCATCCAAATAAATTTATTATTTTCTGGAATCAAAACTACTCCTACTGAAAACAAGATATCTTTTTGACAATCCATCATAATTTTAACTTATAAATATATAAAAGTTTGAGTTTGAGATAAAATCGATATAATCAGAAAAGCCCCCACAAGAGGTCACAGTAGAAGCAGAAAGTGATTGAAAGAAAAGAAAAGAAAGCACGCGTTGCACTGACCTAATATATATCTGAAAACTATAAAAGGAAATAACTGTTTTCTACTTTATTAAAATTACCATTCTCAGAAACACAATCATAATTACTTCTTTTCAATTCATAGTCACAGACCTTTCAAAATTAATAGATTTTTTTTTTTAATTTTAAATTAAAGTTGATATCTATTTGAAGTAACCAATCAAATATAAATGTCGTACAATTAATGTCCTTTTCTCTGGACACTCTACTCTCTACGCACCAGGAAACACTGTAAACCCTAAAATACTTTTTATATGAATTTTGTGTTACATTTCGAATTCTCTTTGTAATTTTGAATTCTCATAGCAGTTATTTGCTTAATGTGGATGATATTGATGCTTTGATTGTTCATCATCAACAAGTTTCAATTATTTGCACTATGCATACCTTTCTCTCGATCGAGGGAATATAAACATCATAATATTTCAAATTTTTTAATTCATCTATGTGTTACATTGATTATAAAGGAAAAAGGTTGTGCAATATATATAGTTATATATCAATGTATTTCATTAATTATAAAGGAAATTAAAAAAGATTATGCAATATATATATAGTTATATGCATTCATAATTCAAATATATTAATTTGATAAGGTTGATAACTGAAAGGGAATGTTATAAAAAAGAATTCAAAGTTTCTCATAAACACACAAGTCTTAAGAAATTTATGATAATGTCATACTTAATTCATGTGGTGGGAGACTTATATATGTGTAATTTCAAAAGTTGTTAAATGTGTTTAATAGTCCATTAAATGGATCACATAATTATCCATCTAGAGTCTTGCAACTTTTTTTATTTAAAATTTCGTTGATGAAAGAAAGACAACAGAAAAAAGTTTGAAGAAAAAACAAGAAAATGAAAGTGGTAAGAAAAGAAAAGTGGATGGAGTCAAAATGAAGTTCTTACAATAAATTAGGCATGCGTGCTTCTCTCTTTTGTCCTTTTCTCTTTACCTTTTTTTTTTATGAAAACCTTTTTTGTTTGTGAAGTCTTTTTCTTCTTCTTCCCAATTTGAGGTCGTCAACGCTATTCCCATTGGAGGAAAATGAATAGTCGGGAAGGTGAAAATTCCAAACAACCATTCCATCCTTTGATTCAAATAAATGAATCACTAAATGATTTATATATATTTTTTTAACGTAGAAAATATTATTTGCTATTTCCTAATTAATTATTCTCATTAGATTAGTATTAATTAACTAATACTCCTTTTGTTTCAAAATACAAGGAATTTAAGAGTTTTTGTTTTGTTTCATACAATGTACGTATTTTGCATACCTTTTATGCAAAATTTAATAAACTTGATACTTAATGATTTTTAGTATTATGCATTATTGTTTATGACTGTTTAGATTATATTTATTTAAAATATTGAATAATTGATATAATAATTAATTCCTTGATATATATGCTTTTATGTTTTAACTAAAAACTCATTATATTTTGAAACAAAGATAATACTATAAAATATTTAGAAAATTCACGTCCCTTCAAACAATTTTTTTTGTAATTCATTTGTTAAAAAAGATTGGAGAAAGTACAAAAAAAAAAAAAATTTTATGTGATCAACTTTTCCAATATGTGTGCATAGTAAAAACATCAATTGCAACAAAGAGCAATTAATAATCAAGGGGACCAAATCGATTAAAATATATATAAAAATTTTGTTCCTTTTGAAAATTAGCAATAACATTGAGGACACCTTATGAATTTTAAAATATTATATACTTTGTTGGTGTGCTCTTAAATAACCCATTGTTAGATTGAGGTTGCTCTCTCAGTTTTGTATTATTTTCTATTTTGTTGGTGTGCCCTTAAATCTCCCATTATACAAAAACAAAATAAACTAACAAAAAAATTACTATTATATAATTATTTTTGGTTCTTCTTCTTATTACCTACAACTATTTACTTAGCTCAAGCCTCGATCTTTTAAACCATCCACAATTTTTGAATATCACCATCGACAACATCTCTCTCTCTTCTCTTTACTTCTCTCTATCTGAGTCCATAAACTTTCACTTCATTCACAAAATTGAAACCTTTGAAGTAAACTCACGTAAAAGTACAGTTCTTTTCCTTGTTGTTGTTAGAATTCTGATACAATGGCGTCTCAAACACTTTTAAAGGATTTTCTAGAAGAAGATCAAGAGCCATTTCAGCTTAAGAGTTACATCTCCGATCGACGTTGTCATATCAATCCTCCTGTAACGCATTTACAGGTCAAGAAACGCAGACCTATCTCTCAAAAATCTGGACTTCCCTCGCGTTTCTGTCGCAACGCTTGTTTCTTCTCTCTCCGTGAATCTCCTGACCCGAGGAAATCTCCGCTCTTCGAACTCAAGTCGCCGAACCGGAGTCAAAACGCGATTTTCGTCAATATACCGGCGAGAACCGCTTCGATTTTATTAGAAGCTGCGGTTAGGATACAGAAACAGTCTTCAGAAGGGTCAAAAACGCGAACACGAAACGCAGGAAACGCGTTTGGGATATTTGGTTCAGTCTTGAAGAAGCTAACGAACCGAAAGAAACGCGAAATCAGTGACGGTAAAGTTGGTGCTCGCGTTTCGTCGTCGGTGAAAGATATGTTGAGATGGGAATCTCCGGTTGTTCGTAAGATAGTCACAAGAAAATCTAAACGCAAAGAAGAAAAAGAAAACGCCTCCTATGAAACGCAGAAAATCGCGTCTGAAACGCAGTTCTCAAGGAGGTCTAGTAGTAGTGGTGTTTGGTCAGAGAGCGTTACCAACGGAGAGAGATCTTGGGACGTCGATTTCGAAACGTCTATTAGTTGTTGCAGCCAATCGGACGGTTCAGATCAGATTGACGAGTTTGAGTGTGGATCGATGAACGGTCCAGATTTATCAGAGGATAAACGCTTTTGTGAAAGCCCGTTTCATTTTGTTCTCGAAACAATGCCTTCTGCTGGCGGCTTCAGAACGCCGAATTTCGCGTCCCCTGCGGCTTCTCCACGCCACGATTGTCAACAGGTTTGTCTCTTTTCTCTATGAATTATTAAATAATGATTACATTATTGATCATATTCGTTAGCTCTGTTCGAAAAATTGGGTTAGGCGGCGCTAGGTGGATACTATTCAATTCAATTTTAGTGTAATCGGATGGATTAGGTGGTTACTGTACTTAAACGGTTAAAACGGTGATTAGGCGATTAAGACAGTGATTAGGCGGTTTAGGTAATTGTTTAAAAAAATTAAAATAAATTAAAAAAACAAAAATATTGTTTTAATATTTATTTTATATTTATATTATTTTTTTTCAAATTTTAAAAATTGTATTTGTATAAAAGATTAATTTTAAATCATGTGATTTATATTATTTGTTATATTTATATTATATATAGGTAGTTTATCATATATAAAATATAATTTATTTAAAAATTGTCTAAACCGCCTAAAATTACCTAGATCCCGACTAGTTTTTCTAGGTATTAGGCGGAAATTTATCGTCCGCCTAGTACCTAGCGTTTTTTTACTACTGTTCGTTAGTTACAAATCGGAAAAAAACAATTTGAAAAATAATTGATGTAAATGATACTAATAAAATACTAATCATTAAACCCAATGTTATTAATATTTGAAAATAACAAATATGCTAAATCCAAAAATGTGTATAGATGTGTTCAGTTAATGACTCGTTTGAATTAGCGGCAAAGTAAGATTTTTCTTTTCAGAGATGTAATAATAGGTAAAGACAAAGGCCAGTTTCGTCTTTTCGAATATTAACTCAGCCTTACATGTTGGTGAAAACAAAGTTGATCTCTGTGTCTCTGACATGCAAGTCTCTCTCACATCTTTTTGTGTTCTTTCTTTTTGGTTTTTGTATACCAAAATTATTCAACAATTAGAGTCCAAAAACTTTGTCCCTGTCTGTGTATTTCCATCAATCAAAATTAGCATCTGATTTGAAGTTAATAATTGGATCTAATAACTTGTTAATTATGCATAAAACAGAAGAAGAAAGAGAGTTATGAAGTAAAGAAACTAGAAATGGAAGAAGAAGAAGAAGAAGATAAAGAACAGAGTAGCCCAGTTTCAGTTTTGGACCCACCATTTCAAGACGATGACGAAGACCTTCACATGGATGACAATAACATCCCTTCCAGCTTCAGATCTGTACAAAGTACGTTTTTTCGAACCACTCTTTTTTGTCTTTTTAATTTTTTCAACACTTTATATTTAATTTTCGATATTGATTCCTCTTAAATGGTATCTAACTGTTGCAATTATGATCTGTTCTCCCAAGTACAGAACAGTAACATGTTCTTGCACGAATACTGTTTTGTTTAAAATGTCTCACTGATGTTTACATCTTAGTTTAGTACACGCACTCTGTTTGTTCAAAAATGTCTCTCACTGACTCATGTTTGGATCTGATTTTACAGAAGCAAAGCATCTGCTTCTACAAAAGCTTTGTAGATTCGAGGACCTTGCGGGTTTGGATCCCATGGAACTTGAGAAAAGAATGTCAGATCAAGAGACGGAGGAGGATGAAGAAGAAGAAGAGATGAAGAGTCTTTATGATTGTGAGATTATAACTCAGAGCGTTCTTAAAACGTACTTTGATGAGATAAAAGAAGTTCCAGAAGGTATAGAAACATTGATCTTAGACCTTGCAGCAGAGGAATTACATAAGGACGATGAAACTGAAGCCGACATTATAGCCAAAAGAGTACAGGAGAGACTGAGATCTTGGAGAGATGTGGAGTCAAACACAATCGATATGATGGTGGATCATGATTTCAGAACAGAGAGTTTGGGATTATGGAGATCAAAGAATGACGCAGAAGTTTCAGAGACTGTTTTGGATATTGAGTTTGAGATTTTTGAGGATTTAGTTGAAGAATTATCAGAACACATTGGTGGAGATTGGTGATCGACATTAGAAAGTGTTTTTATATTCGGGCAAGCTTCCGTCACAAGTAATGACAACAACTAACCTATGAATGGTGGATGTATGTAAAAATTTTGGTTGATGAGAGTATTAAGATTTTATGAAAACAGATAAATTCTTAGGATCCCTTTAAACTCTCGGGTCAAGTTTGGGTCGAGGTTCTCTGATCCTTTGGTTGTAGACAATTAGAGAAAATTTGGATCGAAGTTTAAAATT
This sequence comes from Lepidium campestre, assembly GCA_009757365.2. Taxonomy (NCBI): domain Eukaryota; kingdom Viridiplantae; phylum Streptophyta; class Magnoliopsida; order Brassicales; family Brassicaceae; genus Lepidium; species Lepidium campestre. The sequence goes on from WJSH01003305.1 coordinate 35,885, forward strand.
GATCTAACAAGCAAATCCATTTTCGTCAGTTTATAGTTATGGGCCAAATATAATTCACTGAACCATTCTTGGCCCATTAGGCCATTAGGCACAAAAGGGAAATGTAAGGAGAATATATTTTTTCTTTGGAGGAAAAAGGGAAGAAAATTAAAAAAAAAAAAACACTTTATTGAAAGAGGCAATAATAATAGGCAATGATATTACTATTATTACGTAATAATTTTGGATGACAGAAAATTCAGGTCGATGTCCAAAGTAATTCGTGTGGTCCATTGTTGTCAGATTAGAAACTCCAACTAATTTAAATCACAACCATCACGCAGATGATCTTTCACTAGATTCACACAATTTTATTATCAAACCAAAAAAAAAATGAATACCAATTATCAAGGTGTGATTGAATTATTTTTGGTTTTCGGTGTGAAAACATCCAAAAAAAGAACCAATTATCTGGAAGTGTTAAAAATGCATATACAAGTAAACTCTTGGTATAGATATGTAGTTCTCAAGGTGCAATGTAATTATTTAATCAGTGATAATTAAGAATGTGATGGTTAGAGTTTATACCCTTGATTAGGCCCCGTGATTAGGCCGGTCAAAGTCACGGTCTATCATTCCTCTCCTCACCACATCAAAATTTATATATAAAAAATTAATGTTATAGTAAAAATAAAAATCGAAAAAATGGTAAAAATTTATACATAAACTAAAATGCTATTTTATAATTAGTCATTAAATACATTTATATATGGAAATTTCGATTGCTCCATTCGAATTATTGAAAAATAGCTACAATATAAAAGAATAATGGTGTATAAGAATTAGATAAAAGGTATATATTATTTTATGACAAATCTTGACAAGATCTTTAAAAGGGAAACAAATTTCAAAAAGGCAATGAAAAAGAGAGGTATGCTTTCATAAATATTGGTACATTTTATTTATATTAAAGTTAAAATTTGTTGAGATAACTTTCTACTGTTTTTTAAAAAAAAAATTATTTTAACGTTTTACCTTTTGAAATCGGTACCATCTCTTTCCTAAAGAACTCCTCCACCTAATTCTTCACGTCGATGTTAATGGCAGACCCTATTTAATCTTCTTTTTTATACATTAAACCAAAACTTATTAGGATAATTAAAAAAAAATCATTCACGATTAAAAGTTAACTATACGAACTTGATATCCGAATGACTGAATTTCACAATTGTGTTGGTAAAATAGTGAATACTTTCTTTATTATTTATCTGTAACGGATGTTATCTCAAACGAGTTATTATAATATGAAAGAAAATAAAATATTAAAGTTTACCAAAAACTGTATTTAAAAAGAAAAACAAATATGTAGAACGTATTATTGTTATGTATATATATTTGTGTGTCTATAACGAATCTAAAAATATTTCTTACACAAAAAGCTGACTCTGATACACATTAATGAAAAACTTTGTTTCACATTACGCAAACTTAAAACCTGTCTATTTCATTGCTTTGTTTTGTCAAATTAATTGTGTGTACTGCAACAAAATCACGTTCCTTTACCTGATAATTTTTCCTATTTATTTCTTGATTTCTTAATAAAAAGATAAAATTATGTTGTTTTAAGTTGTGATATATAGCAAACTGTGTAATATATATATATATATATATATTATAATATATAGTTTCAGGGTTGCCAAATGCATGCATCGGTCGTTTCAAACCTTCCATCAAGATGGGCCTTCGCAGTATATAATCTTCCCTCTTTTTTTTTTTTCTTTTTTTTTTTTTCT
>WJSH01003305.1:37709-66399 GCA_009757365.2 Lepidium campestre
CCCACATTCTTATCGACATCCATCAATGTACCCCTCTTTTCAAACATCCAATTTTTATACTTAATTCTTGGTTTAACAAAAAAAAATATATTTAAGTTCTTGTTATAACTTTATAGAATTTGTAGTCGACGATTCGAATAAGTTAACTCTGCCATGTAAAAAAATGAAACAAGTGAGCACATTAATTGTAAATTCGCTATGTATACCGCTAGTTTTCTATGAAATAATCATATTTTACGTTTTAAGTTAGAATTGTATCTCGAAAAAAGTTAGTTATATCATTTTGATGTGTGTTAAAAATTAAAAATGTTACTATTAGTATTATAATATAGTTCAGTTAAATGAATTATGCATTGTACACCAAAAACTTTTTACCGAAGATAAAAAAATGCAATAAACCATTGTTGGTGGTCTTGGCAACCAAAAGTCTTGGAGGCTGTACATAGTTGTGGACGCACTAACTAACGAACCTTTGTGAGCTAAACTCTTAACACTTGTAGTTTGTACTCCTATTTTATAGCAATTAATGTTTATCAAATTATTATTAACATCAACTACAATTCAGCTTTAATATTACATATATATGACCTGTAATATTGTTTTCTTTTAAAGAAGTTAGAGCCAATATTACAGATTATTTCACCATTACATTACTAGATTAATATGTGTGAAACACTTTGGAATATGTAACTTGTAAAATGTAAATAAAAAAGTATTTAGAATAAAATAATGATATATTCATGGCTAAGGACGTTTGCATCGAAGAAGGTAAGAGATTAGGCAATTCGATCGCTGCAGAGCTGCAACACCTGATTATGCGTATTTTATGGAGTCTTCCTCTAATATATTCGTACACACACATAAAAAAGCAAGCAAAAATAAATAAATAAATAAAAGAAAACTGTTAGAGAGCAGTAATGGTGGAAATTACAAAACAGTGTGACTGTAGATATGAACATCGATCGATCTGTATAAACATAAGTATATAATATATATATATATATATATATTGCATGGATCGAACGTCTACCTACGTGAAAAGCAAGTCATCAGGTCTGACCACTCTGAGTTTCAGACTCTCTCATTAATATTTTTCTTCTTTAATTATATTTATAATTTTCAATTTTTTTAAGAGGTTAAAATACATTTTAAGTATTATTTTGTTTTCCCTTTAATTCTTTATAAATATATTAATATATCTGTCGGGCTTAAGACAAAGACTGAGTGAAGAAGACTGAGATTCTTCTGTTCAGCATGTTTCCCTTATTAAGAACTCTCTTCTTCTCTTACACTTACTATACACTGTCCATGATTTCATCACTCTCTACGTACTCTCTTTTTATTTCCAATTTTATTTTAAAAATTTTGATTTATGAAATATTAAAAGAATTGATTGCTTATCTCTCTTTCCACACCAGTTAACACCTCGTTATATATATCTTTAGGCAGTTGAAAAATAAAATAAATATTACTGTACATATATTGCTTTTGTTTGTCCTTTCTAAGAAATAATTACATCTTCACTTATTATTTCCTTTTGTTTTTTTTAATAAATCCAAGTGATGATCATTATGTATTTGTCGGCATCTAGCTATCTCGTGTCTAAATATTAATTAAATAACATTAAATATTGCTTGTTTGGTTTAAAAACAAAAACCCCTTATTTATATATTCATGATTTTTGGTACCATGGTCCACAACTTTTGTGAGAAGAATGTCTTTGAGTTTTAAAATTTTAAATGATATGATTGCTGAGGAATATAATGTATTGATTCATCACAACAATGGAAAGATAGATCTTGTTAATGAATTAAAGAGATAGATCTTCAATGATAGAACAAAAATATATTCTATAAAAACATATCATGGTTTAGGCAACTTTCCCTTTTTTCAATAAAAACCAAAGGTTGCTTTAACAAGAATCATGACATTTTCATATAAAGAAAGATTCATACAATATAATATTATCCCGATGGCTAATCTTCTAATCTTAGAAATACCAACTCACCAAACTACATTATTTTGTTTATATAGCTACAAATTTTTGTTTATAAAATATTTATTAAGTGGATTTTTTTAGTGAATATACAAGTTTAATTAAGTATATTTGGCGAAGTGGTTCAATATCTACTTTTTCAAAAAAAATTCATTAGATTTCGATTTCAGAAAATTGGGTACGTTTGCAAAATATTATTTAGGGTTTGAGAAAATGTTTGAATTATGAATTGAATATTGTCTATTTCATCTAATTATTAGAAAAATAAATAAAAACAGTGTAAGAATACTATGGTGATGTACGAATGAATAAAGGTCCTACATCATACTATTGTTATTGTTATATAATTTGAAAAATTATGGGATGCATGTGTACATAACATCGACCCATCTTTGTAGAGTTTAGATTTTAGTCTCGCTTTCGCGCAAAAGCATGCTACTTGATTAGCCTCTAGCCGATGTAGAATTAAATTACAGGTCATCTTGTGCACCTATCAAACAAAAGACAATACACATATATATATATATTCCATGTATTAAGTTTTTAGGGTTTGAAAGCATTCAAAATATTTAAATTTGTTTTTTTAGAATACATTATCATTTTTCCTACAAAGATTCGTAAATTATCTGCTTTTTAATTTGCGAATGGGAAAAGAGGATTAAATAAACGCATGTGTAATTATGGGAAAGAGAACTTTATTTAAGTCCTCAAATTATTATCGTGGTATCTAAGTAATAGTACTATGGATGGAATTAATTCGAGTAATGTCATAGTTTTTAGGTAACCAAATCTTCTTAGTAATACTAAATACGCACACAAAAAAAACAAAGAATGATAAGAAAATAATTCAAAAGTATTATCATAATCAACACAACAATGATTAGGGTTAGCTGAATTTAAATTATTAACTTTAATGAAAAAATATTATAAAAATTATGGAAGTATAATCAAAGTTTGATTAGATATGATTGGGATAAAATCATTTTCTATGAATTATTTTACAATCGTGTCACATTCATGAATTCCGTTTGAATGTACTAATATGTGATTATGTTGTGTGTTTTTGGAAGATAGAAAATGCGTAGAAATATATATATATGAAGATAACAATCCTCTCTTTTTTGTTTTGTTTTAACTCGAATCTGAAAAGAAAAAAAATCGAATACCAAATTGAATTTTCTTAGAAAAATACAAGAAGTAAACTCTTTTCCACATCGTGAGTGGATTCCTCATCTAATATGAATTATCAGTTGGCAAAAAAAGAGTATTAGATTCCTTAAAATAAAATAAATTAAACCCAAAATAAAACGAAGACGAAAAAGATAAGGTGTCAATTAAATTGGCGGTGTTGAAACAATAAATAGGTAGGTGACAAATGCAAACCCTAGCTACTTGTTTGCCCCCAAGGCATGGAAGAAGAAGCAATTATTTTTTCTATATCTAAATAAAATACTATAAAATTGACCAAACTGAGAAAAACCTTTATCGATGAGTGGTTAACAAAATAAAACATTTATCAAAAAAAGAAAGTTATAAAATTGAGAAGAGTAAAAATTTTAAAAAGAAAACCGAAGACGAAACGATGTCGTTTTCAGATGTGTCTGCTGAGGAATTGTTGAAGTCTCCTACCTCATGTCGAAACTTTCTTCGGGTCCTCTAATACACGGCTATGAATGTGACACGTGTTTTGATTATAGTAAAACTTTAGTTTTTTTCCTTTTAGCTTTTTATTAGTCCACTTATTTTTTAGAATGTTTAGTTAACTTTTTATTGATTGTCGATCAATTTATTATAATATTTCAACTAAATATATATATATATATATAATTTTTTGGTTATATATATCATTTTTAACAAAACAAGATGAAGATAATATCGATTTAATGATAAATGTGTAGGATTTTGGTGGTATTATAGACGGAAGAGTTTTTTTAACGAATTTTTGTTTGAAGAATCTTTTTGTATTAATGATTTAATTGAAAGATTCCAAATATATAGAATAAAATTTTAAGATTTTTTCACTCAATAAATGAAAAATTTTAAATAGATCGACCAATTCCTAAAGATTTTTTTACTAAAAACACAGACTGTTATATAAAAATTATGATTCATTAATTTGCTTAAGGAGAAATAAATACAGTTGAGAATTTAGCAAAGATGTCAATAGTCTAACATTAAAGCAATAACTAAATAAGATTACTTTGATTAGCAACACTTAATGATAGATAAATTTAGTAAGATACTATCAAATATGTATCTCATATCCTCATGATTTGCATATTATTTAAATATACACTCATAATGTTTTTTCATAAACATAATAATCGACGAATTTAGTCATAATTCACGGCCAACCGATCGTCGATCTTGATGTACATTTGCATATAAATCGAATTTTATACAAAGAACTCTTTTGATCTTATTAATATAATTAACAATCAAAGAAGAACATGTTTACTCGCAATTGAATTAAATAAGAGTAGTAATATAAATTATGAATTTATAGTTTGATGGAATGAAATTTGGAAAAGGGAATGAGAATTATAGTGAACATTAGGATTGAAGCAATAAAAGTGTGAAAAAGGACAATAAAGCCAAATGGTTAGGGATTAGACAGGTTGAAATGTTGGGGAGCATAAAAGCCAATAATTTGGTAATTTCTTAGAGGACCCCCTCTTATTGCGCTCACTTAATTCTTTTTTATTTTACACTTAATTTAATTATATCTCTATTTAGTAGTTTGTATAATCTTGTCGTTATCGTTATGCTATTGCATATTACAGAATGGCAAAAACTAGAATTATAGAAAGAAATAAATGAATAGCTAAGTTATATAGGGGTTCTTAACAAAGTAAACCATACAACTATTTAATTAGTTTTATATTATAAAAGAAAATCTAGAAGAAAAAAGAGAGAGACTGAATTAAGCCATATATATAATGATGTTACCTAGCTAATAAAATTGAATGAATCATTGTATAAGAAACCCTTTATAGCAATTATGAAGTCACATGTGCAAATTGCAGTAGAAATGATCGTCATAAAAATCCAAATAATAAAACTCCAAAGATAAAGTATTTTCAGATAATAATTAATTATTTAAACCCTATGCAAAACAATTAAGATTTTAAAAGGAAAATGTGAAAGAGAAGGAGCTCGATGTATTATTGTCTGTAAATGAGACAAAACCTTACATTGATATGAATGTATAGACATCAATGCACACTCATGTATGTCGAATTATTTGATAGCTAGAGATCCACAAGAGTTACAAAAACACACACATATACATACAAAATCTTATACAAAAGATCTGTATCTTATAACTATTCATATCGCTTCTCTCTCTCTCTCTCTCTCTCTCTCTCTCTCTCTCTCTCTCTCTCGCCCACACACATTCAAGAAGAATATAAAGGTTATTAAGTCATGGGACCATATCGTCTCTGTAGCTTACATTCGACCCTTTTCGTGGACTACACGATCTGCCTCTCTCTCTCTCTCTCTCTAAGAATAAAAGCTTCAATCTTTTCTCTCTTTTTTTGGAATTAAAAGGTTTAACCTTTACCTTTTCCTTCCCCCTTCACTGTCGTCAATTGATCTGCAAGAATGGATCAAGATCAGCATCCTCAGTACGGTATACCGGAGCTTAGACAGTTGATGAAAGGCGGAGGAAGGACGACGACGACACCACCGTCAACTTCTACTCATTTTCCCTCTGATTTCTTTGGATTTAACCTAGCTCCGGCGCCACCGCCGCACCGTCTTCATCAATTCGGTAGTACTGATCAAGAGATGGGGTTCTTGCCACGTGGCATACATGGATTGGGTGGAGGCTCTTCCACGGCTGGAAATGGCAGTAACTTAAACGCGAGCACTAGTGGTGGAGGAGGAGGTGGTTTTAGTGGCTTTCTTGACGGTGGAGCTTTCGGCGTCGGAGGTGACGGAGGAGGAACAGGAAGGTGGCCGAGACAAGAAACCCTAACTCTGTTGGAGATTAGATCTCGCCTTGATCATAAATTCAAAGAAGCTAATCAAAAAGGACCTCTCTGGGATGAAGTTTCTAGGTTTGCTTCACTTATCCCTCCCTCACTCAATTTTACCCTAATTTCTCTTTTTATCTCTCTCCTCATTTTCACTTTATCAAAAAAAAAACACACACACAAAAACAAACTTTATGCATAATTTTTCAAACCAATTCATACCACAAGATCAGTTTGATTCGTCAATAGTTTCTTTTTTTATGGTAGTAATTAGACGACAACTAATTTCTAATCGAAGAAATTAATTACATCTCTTATTAAACAGTAAATAGCTTCCATTTTTGTTAAACAGTTCTTTATTTTTCCAAACGTTAATCGTTTTATTTATCTTTCAGATTTGACCTTTCATACGGGTTCTTGTTAAAAAATTAGACCTTTCAAGTGAAAATCCCGAAGGCAAATTTAATCATTTTTAAATTCTTGCATTGATAACAAGAAAGAATGTGACCTCAACACTTACCTCGGGTTCTTCAATTTAAACTCACTTTTTCAGCTGAATAATATATATACATATATTTTACATTGTATATACACGCACACATATTGAGGGATGTGTATTTATAGAGTGGTCAGTTTCAAACAATTTCTTTAGGAGTTGTTTTGTGTTGGTCAAGAGAATGACCAGACCTTGGCAGTTTCAGTTAAGACACTATCAGGTGCTTTAAAAACCCAAAAGGGTAAAACATAAACAAGAGTAAAACAAAACAAATTAAAAAGGTTTTTATTATCTTCTTTGACTTTGATTTCCTTTTGGTTTTCTCCTTTTTTACTGATAACTTCTGATTCATCTTTCTTAACTTCTGAAGATATATACCCTCTTCTTCTGTGAATAACTACTGAGCATATCGGAACATGTTCTTCTTTTCATAAACTATTAGTCCAAGATCTCATCAACAGTCTTGGTCCAAAAGTTAACGAGTGTTTCATGTTAGAAGAAGACCAACTTTATGTGCGTCACTATCTAATCTAATATGCATGAAAATGAAGCTAGTTTCAAGATTAGGGCACTGCACCGTTTTCAGTTAACACATGAACTAACTGAATCTTTTATCTTTCATTTCTTTTCTTTAACTAGGATTATGTCTGAAGAACATGGATACCAAAGGAGTGGGAAGAAATGCAGAGAGAAGTTTGAGAATCTTTACAAATACTATAGGAAGACTAAAGAAGGCAAAGCTGGAAGACAAGACGGTAAACACTATAGATTTTTCCGGCAGCTCGAAGCTCTCTACGGTGATTCCAATAACTTGGTTTCTTGTCCCAGTCGTAACACTCAGTTCATGAGCAATGCTATTCATGGTTTCCACACTCAAAACCCTATGAACATTACTACAACAACATCTAACATTCATAGTGTTGAAAATATTCATGGGTTTCATCAAAGTCTTAGTCTTTCTAACAACTACAACTCCTCCGAGCTGGAGCTGATGACGTCCTCTTCGGAAGGGAATGATTCTAGTAGTAGAAGGAAAAAGAGAAGTTGGAAAGCGAAGATCAAAGAGTTCATTGATTCGAATATGAAAAGGTTGATAGAGAGGCAAGATGTTTGGCTTGAGAAATTGACAAAGGTTATTGAAGATAAAGAAGAGCAAAGAATGATGAAAGAAGAGGAATGGAGAAAGATTGAAAGTGCAAGGATTGATAAAGAGCATTTGTTTTGGGCTAAAGAGAGGGAGAGAATGGAAGCTAGAGATGTTGCGGTGATTGAGGCATTGCAATATTTGACAGGAAAGCCATTGATTAAGCCGTTGTGTTCGTCTCCGGAAGAAAGGATTAATGGTAATAATGAGATCCAAAACAATAGTGAGAATCAAAATGAGAATGGAAGCGATCAAACAATGACTAACAATGTTTCTGTTAAAGGAAGTAGTAGCTGTTGGAATGAGCAAGAGATTATGAAGCTTATGGAAATAAGAGCGAGCATGGACTCTGCGTTTCAAGAGATATTGAGAGGGTGCTCAGATGAATTTCTATGGGAGGAAATCGCGGGGAAATTGAATCAATTAGGGTTTGCTCAGAGAAGTGCCTTGTTATGCAAGGAAAAGTGGGAACGGATTAGCAATCAAATGAGGAAACAAAAGAATCAAATCAACAAGAAAAGGAAGGAGAACTCGTCGAGCTGCGGTGTTTACTATCCAAGAACCGAAGAGAATCCAGTCTACAACAATCAAGAAAGTGGATACAATGATAATGATCAGCATCAGATGAATGAACAAGCCAATGTAGGTTCTTCAACATCAAACGCAAACGCAAACGCTGAAAATCCAAGCGGCGCAATGGCGGCTAGTACAAACTGCTTTCCGTTCTTCATGGGAGATGGAGATCAGACTTTGTGGGAGAGTTATGGTTTGAGGCTAAGTAAAGGAGAGAATCAGTAAGTAAATTCTCTCGATGAAGAAGAAGAAGGTGATCGTGTGGTTAACTAATTCTTTTAAGTTAGCTTTATATGAGACAAACCTTGACTTAGCTATTTGTTGTGGCTTTACGAGTTATTTATCAGCATATATAAGATGAAATATTAAATTAAACTAAATTAGGCTTTAACCAAAAACGATTATATATTATGTTTTCATGTCTTTATTTAATTTGTAAGAATTTTTTTTAATATCAATATTTCTCTAAATATTGCATTTTGATCCACATAACATACTTACTTATGTCATTTACTAATTTAAAAGATTGTATCTTATAAAAATCATTTTTATTACATAATTTTTTTGACAATCTAAAGGCGTAGACACGCAAAAACAGATAAGACATGTCATATGATAACTAAATAAATCAAATCATGCATATATCTCACATTTAAATTAAACCAAAATTTGCGGGGGACTGAATTTGTAATTTATATTTGCAATGAATTGACTGTGCCAATACCTCTGTACTTTTTTTTGACAGATCGATTGAGATTGTGAATTGATTCAAGAGACAATATATATGAACCCAAACGGTTCTTGTCTATCGGCATGCACGATTTTTTATAGTCTTTGAATTTTCTTTACATATTTGTTTATAGCTTTTGGTTCCGAACTAAATCATTACCTTAGAAACGAAAAGAAAAATAATTTAAAATTAAATATCCATGAGGTTGATCAAATTTGCTTTCTCTTCTTCTATTATAGGCCTTTGGACCAAATTTTCTGCCATGGAAATAACAATATTAATTTTTGTTTATTGGATGGCTTTAAATCATGAAACTTGATTAGGTCTAGAAGACTCATCAACCTAATTAATATGTATACATAAATGGAGATACAAAGAAAATAAACATAGAAGGGCTAGAGCTGTAAATTTAGGGTAATTCTAGAGATAGAGAGAGAAAGGAAGAGTAGTGAAGTAAGCTGTGGTCGATTCAATGTGTTGATGGTCAGAGAGAAAGTGACAATTTGCCTTTATCTCTCTCTCTCTCTCTCTCTGTCTTACTATGAGTATGATCTCACTCTTCTTCTCCTTTTGTCCCTATTCCCTAGAGAGACAGTGAGACACGAGCACGAGTCAATACAATTCTCTTCGTTACGTACACATTATTGATAACGTTGATTAATTCTGTATTGTCTCTATTCTCATTTATGTGCCTTCTTCGTTTTATGGGTTCCACATTACAACACCCACTCTCATTTTCTCAAACTTTCTTAACTATTTTATTTGGATCTATATATTGATATTTTAATTGGTTATTTCATTTCATACATGTTAATAACTATGCTAAAATTACCGTTATATTTTTTTAAAATTATGCACGAAATAAATGACCAATTTATAGCCATTTAATGCAGTGCTCTAAAGAGTGGAGCTTTTTTAAAGAAAATAAATTGGTGTAAATTATCCGATTACTAAAAAAAGAAATGCAAAATTGATCAGAAAAAACTGTGTAGATGATGAAGGTAATGTTACGATCAGTCACTGCCATTGTCTCTCTATTCTGTCCACCCTACGACTAGACACATCATCACCTCATTATTTGCTTTTTTTTTTTTACATTTTCCTCACTCACTCACTCGCCCATCATTTTAATTATTAATTTTATGCTTTATTTTATCACTTATATAGTTATACATATTTGATACCAAAAAAAAAATTATATATATTTAAAAAAAAAAACATTTATAAACGAGGAGCTACAAATCCAAAATTTGCATCAATAATTTTATTTATTTATTAATATTGAGCCACAATTGACCGACCCATTAACCATAATATTGGACCATAATTTACATCGATAATTAAAAAAATAATAATGATATCTACCATAATCTGTTTTATTTTGGTTGTCAATTTGATAAGTGGGAATAAAAATAGAGAGCATAATTCAATTTTATAGTTTTATTGGATGTTAACATATACATCCTTTATAAAATAATTAATATCATGACGCATTTTATTATTACAACAAAATTTGCCACCAAAGACTTAAAAAAAAAAGACACACCAAAACAAATAATTATATTGTTTTTTATACAAAAGAATATACAATAATATTTACACCGTCAAGTTGTAATCAGTACGATAAAATCCAAATCTCCAATGAAATTCCAAAATTGACCTTTTTAATATTTGTAGTCTTTGACGTGAAGGCTCTCGGAAGCACCTTCACTCAGCTGAGAATCACCCTTGTAGCTACCAACGGTTGCTTCAGAGTTAGCCTTGGCTCGAGCCAAAAACGCCTTTTGAGCCTTCTCCACATTCTCCTCTTTACCTCCCCAAGCCTTGAGCGTGCTCTGTTGAAGCGCACGTCCATATGAAAACGTCAATGTCCATGGTTTCTTTCCTTTCAGCTGATTAATGGCGTTTAGATTCACAGTTGCTTGTTCCTCACTCTGTCCTCCAGACAAGAACACAACTGCCGGAACTGCAGCGGGCACAGTCCGTTGTAAAGCACGGACGGTGTGCTCAGCGATCACTTCAGGTTTGACCTTGGAGCTACTGTCCGAACCTGGAGTCACCATGTTTGGTTTCAAGAGTGTTCCTTCTAAGATCACATGGTGATCATTAAGAGCCTTGTAACAAGCTGCAAGGACTCGTTCCGTTACGTAAGCACATTTCTCAATGTCATGAGATCCATCGACAAGAATCTCTGGTTCGACAACGGGGACGAGACCGTTCTCTTGGCAAATGACTGCGTATCTCGCTAGACCGTAAGCGTTATCGTGGATGGCTAACTCAGAAGGCTCGTTGTTTCCGATTTTGAGAACAGCACGCCACTTGGCAAAACGTGCACCAGCTTCGTAGTATTTCTTGCAACGTTCTCCGAGTCCATCGAGGCCAGTGGTCGTGGTTTCGCCGTTTGTGCCAGCGAGCTCGACGGTTCCTTTATCGACTTTAATACCAGGAAGGACATTAGCTTCCTTCATTACATCAACAAATGGTTTCCCTGTAGAAGAAATCAAGAACAGCAATGATATATTAATCAGTTTAGGATTCGAATAACTATATTTTAAATAAGACTTAATCTACAAATCTAACGAATGACTTCACAGATCCTGGAACATTATGATCAAATAACCTAATTAAGATTGAAGTAACCTAACTAAGATTACAAACAATAACTACGTACAGAGATCCTTCCAGAGTTTGCACCTGAAGCTGTTTTCTGGTAGAGAGTTTCCTCGAAGAGGATGATACCACTGATGTATTGGAGAGCTCCGGGAGTGGTGAACAAGAGCTCACGGAGAGCACGTCGGTTAGGTTCAACGTTCTCGACGTCAATGCTTGCGAAACGTTTTCCGATCGTCCCTGTGGATTCATCAGCAGCGAGAATACCTTTCCCTGGAGTACCGATATACGCGGCATTGGCGATGAGCTCATCTGTAAAGATCGGACCCAAAAAATAACAAATGAGATTCAGGTGAAATTGATTTAGGTTATTAAACAGAACTCAACGAGCTATGATCGAAGCAGTCATCGAGAATCACGATCGATGAATCGTGCGAGAATTAAGTCAAGTAAAGTTACTTAACGGCGCAAAGTTTACCGGTGAATTTGGATTTAAAGCACGACATTGTGTTCGAAAGAGTCGGCGACGGAGAAGATAGTTCCGATTGTTGAGTTTTGTGTATGAGAAAATGAGAACGATTTGAAAATGAAGAGGAGAATGGGCCTTTAAAAGGCCGCGTTGGATACGGACACGGCGACAAATATGGAGTTTTATGAGCGGCCCATAGAAATTGTCGCATCGCCAATGATAGTGTAGGAAACTTATCTATTTTGAAAAGAATCATTCTTTGTTACATTTTTAGCTGCTAGTAGTTAATTATAGTCTTTATATATAGTTCAATCCAATAATTCTGCACTATTCGTAACTTTGTCTAAACTATTTAGTTATGGTAGTCATGAATAGACAAAAGTTGTCGACATAATAAACCAAGTTAAAGTCTGGTGGTTACGCCCGTGAACTTAGCACTATAAGCTTGATGCAGAATAATTTAAAAGGTAATAAAATAGAATTACAAGTATTGAAAATAACGAAGATAAGGACAGTGGAAGTCTCTAACATGTGGGTCTTATGGAAAGTCCACCCATCCACACTTGTTTACGTCATGCATGACGCACTATTCTTCTTATCAATTCATTTATTTCTACATTTCACCTTTTTACGTACAAAATTAATATTTATATATTGTGAAAAGTATATCTACAAAAAAAGTAATTATTAGGTAAAAAGTTTACCTGTAATAAGTAGCAAGCATGCGAATATATAGTCAAAGAGTAAAAAGGAATAAAAGAGAGAGAAATTTTTTTTTTTTTTTTATATGTATAAATAAATAATCTCTATTGTAAAAAGCTACTTTATCATCTACGGCTCATTTCAACGGAGCTAAAACTATCCGACCCGAGATTTTTATACGGGCCGGGTGATAACCCACTATCTTCCTCTATTGCCCGTTTCTCTCTACTCCAACTCCTAAATCCAACATACACCATCGCCACCATTAAAACTAACGCAACTACAGCAACCACAGACAATCCGACCGTTAATCCCACTTTGCTTTTTTTCTTCCCTACACCTTCGTGTACTTTAAAATAACCCACTTTACTCGGATCCGAAACACCCAGCATCGTCCGGATCGGGTAATTAACCAAATAACAAAACCCGGACCCGTTATTATAAACCGCCCCGAAACACTTACAATTTTCTACACACATATCTTCACACTCTCCTAATGACGACGTCGTTTTGTGATCCATTAGTTCCTTAAACGGCACTTCAACGCCTCCACGTCTCACCACTTTAAACTCCGTCTTCTTACCGCAAAAATCCGCCGGTCCCGGAGGCACGCGACACTCTCCGATCACTGTGGCGTTATCGATACAGGAGCAACCTGATCCAGGCGTGCAGAGACTGTACGGACCACACGGATTTGGGAGATCACAAGTTTCACGGATTGCTTCATAGTTCAATGCCCATTGAGATCCATCCCAGAGATAACCACGGAGATTTCCGTCGGTTTCTAATCGGAGTATCAAAAGACCGTTGACCGGTCGTTGAAAACTGTTGAACGCTTCGACGTCGATTGGAATGTTTCCGATTTGGTACATACCTAGATATCCATTCGGGTTGATCCGAGCGAGAATCGGACCCGCTCCATCTTTAACTTTAGCCTTGGCTTGAAGAGCACTGTGTTTCCAGTAAAACTGTTGAGAATCTTCGCTGACTTTAGCGTATAGTCCGATGAAATCGCTGCCTAATCGCATCGAATACAAGCCGTTGGATGAAACCAAAGCCATGGCAGATGTGAGATTCTGGTTTTCGACGAGAGTATTTCCGGGAAAATCGAAACTCTCCCACTCGACGGTGGAAGACGACGATTTAACGACCTGGAGATTAGAGTCGTTACGGAGGACTAAACGGTCTCCGTTAGAGTGAGTTGACCATTCTAACCTCGAAGAATGATCTGAAATGACGAGACTACCATTAAAAAAGAGTGTCGTCTTATGCGACCAGCTCCCTGAACGGGTCGGGTCAAAAACCCATAATGGATCCGTTAAATTCCGGTGCGTTACGGCAAGAGAAAGACGTGATCCGTTTACCCGTAAAAACCCGAATGAAAAGTTTCCACTCGGGTCAGTGAGTAGAGGCTGGAATAAGTCGACGGAGGAGTCCGGTTTAGCTTCAAAGCCTTTGACTAGCTCCAAACCCGGTTCGGTTGCGTTGACTCGCTGCCATTTATGAACAAATACGAAACAAACGAACAATAAAAGTACAAAACGACTCAAAGACAAACCTTCCATTTTTGGAAACTTAAATCAAAGAGAGAGACGGAGAAAGAAAGGTTTTAGGTCTCAGAAATAGAAAGAGATTGTGATGGTTTTTTTTTTTTTTTATTCTTTCATGCAGAGACTCAATATTGCATCATAAGCTTGAATCATTCTATATATAGAAAATTATAATATGATTGCGGTAATAGAATATGTTAGTTTAATCTAATACAATATAAAACGGCGTCGAAATCGTACGAATAAATAATGAAATGAGAAAGATATGGTTTTCTGGTGGGATATATATTGTTGTTATCATGATTAACCATTAACTCGATAGCTACAGAGTCTTCCCAAATGGACCAGTTGTATATAATGCACTAAACCAATAGTATTATTTATACTACCTAAATTATTATTTAAACACAATTATTGCACGCATTAGCATCATATCATGTGACAGTGGATCAGTGTATATACATACGTACATAAATATATCTAAATATGTAATGTTGTAAGGTATTTGTTAAATTTCCGTAAACCCTAAAAATTTGAAAGGGGAAATCTAGAAGATTAGGTGATAAAAATGAGATAAAGTTACTAAATGTAGAAAATGAAGTTAAGACAAAAGTCATACCAAATCAAAAAGAGTCAAAAGACTCAAGCTCTTAATTAGTTTCTGTCAGCTCATCAATCTCTGAAGTTTACAACTTGCAATATCATTTTCACTGACGAAAGCTTATATATGGGACCATGGTGGTATATACATTTATCATGAAATATGCATAAGCTTATCTATAAAATTGCATGTTTTTTTTTTGTTCTTTTTTTCTATCAAATTACATTTTACGTACGCATAATATGCAAGTATTTTTGGTGGTAATTTAGAGTATTTCTCGGAATTAAATAAAATTAATTTAATATATCCAAGTTAAAACTTTTGGATAATTATGTACTCTGATTTAAATTTCCGCCAAAATTAAATGATTTATTTAGGCTAAAACAACATCCAAAATTCAGATTTATCTGATGAAACCTATTGGTTGATAGTTTGTGACTTGTGTCTCTTTGGATCATAGAATTCAATTAATTCCAAAAAAGAAAAAGAAGCTAAATAACTAATTTCACAATGATGGGTTGGGTTCTTATCAAGTCACGTGGGTTGACTTTAAAAAGTGTCAATTAATGTGAGAAGTTGACTAATGGTGGGAGGATATGTATGAATGTATCTTAACTAACACATCGAAAGTCTCACCAATTCGGATTTTGACTTACTTTATTTTGTTTTATATATTTGATTTTTATTTGTTGTTGACATCATTTAAGTTCAACCATACAACAACCCTTTTATTCCCTTCTTTGTTGTCCCATTAAAAAATCCAAATTTTCTTACTAAACCTATTGTTCTAATTCTGAATGTTTTTTTGTGTATACGGGCAAGTATTTTGTTTTCATGTATAACAATATCTGATATAATTGTCATTGTTTAAACATATCAATAAATGAAGAAATGTCCGTATGTTTGTGTTTAAAATTTTAGCTTTAACTATTAACTAATGTTTCCATCTTTTTACCTTTTGACTATAAATTATAGTATTATTTACCTATTTCTTTAAGATTATAGACTTCTCAATTGTAAGTTACAAAGTCAAATATAGTTTATTACTGATCATAAAATCATATTATATGTTTGTCCCCATTACTGTATCATTTAGATTAATCCCATCATTTTCTAAAGTTGTCTACTATTCAGATGAAGACATAGTTTTTACACCTAAAAATAATAATAATCTCTTTAACAAATTTTTTTTTTTAATAAGTAGATCTAAATTGAGACCAGATAGGTCCAGTCCATTAATAATAAGTATCTATTTTCTAAATAATGAATCTGGTCGACAGAAAATATGGACCTTTCTTCAATATTTGTCAAAGCAAAGACTTGTTTGGAAGGAAAAAAGCCACATCTAATCTTAAAATATCTATTCTTGGTTACAGGTGTTTTATTTACAATTGTCTATATTTCAATAAAGAAGTCACATTTTTCAACTAGCTTAACGAACTAAATATTAGTAAGATCAGATTTTCTTCTTCTTTTTGTTGGCATCTATCACATGTTTCACATCTATTAGTTAGCTTAATTTGGTTAACATTTTAATTATATGTCACCTAACACATAACTTCATGATTCAGTGAATTATGTATACTGTATATTTACTTGGTGTTATGTTTTTTGATATCGAATATTTGTTGACATATGTTTCATGTCTAAGCGGGCTTAGCTACACCTTTAAGACAATTGTTAATTATAATATATAGGCTGCTAGATCACTTGCAACAATCTGTTACTAATGGGCCGAAACTAAATAAGCCAACTATGATTATTGGAAAAATGGAAAGGAATTTAATGGGCCGCAACTAAAAAGCCCAAATATAATAATAGAGAAAAAAGAAAATAAATTGTTGACAGTGGGATTTGAACCCACGCCCTTTCGGACCAGAACCTTAATCTGGCGCCTTAGACCAACTCGGCCATATCAACTTTGTATTTTATAAATAAAATAATAAATATATATTGTTTCTATCGTCTAGATAAAACGACAAATTCACAAGATTGTGATCGGGGAGATAAACCTAAGTGCAATAATTTTCTATCAAAACAACAATAATGGAACGTTATAGAGAGAAGATTATTTAAAAAATTTCATTTGCTTAATTGTACCGAATTAATTTACAATATTCTAGAACAAATATTGAAGAAAAATCTAATCAAAAATGTGATTAGACAGGTTAACAAAAATGTCATGTGTAAATTAATAAAGCAAAAATGATAAGGACTACCACTAAAATCAAAGGAAAGTCGTGTGAGGTCTCTTTTATCATCTCGTCTTAATCTTAATTGATATAAAGTTTTGATACACTACAATTCTTATTCATTATACACGAATTTGCATAATTTTCAAAACTTTTAAGTTAATTTCCTTGAATTGTCTGTCGGGTAACAACAAAAATAGTATATGATAATGACTCATATCATCACAAGTAATCAAATTAGGCTCCTCATCATACTTTATTTTTCTAAGTTCATTGTCACACAAAAATCAGATTAGTCAAAGATAGATCCAAATTCCTAAATGATGTGATGTGACTCTATTATGTTAAGTTTTCTAAGCGTTAACCTACGTAGTTTTATTACATTATTATGAAAGAATTAAATATTTTATTGTATATCTTGTTTTTTTTTGTTAAACTCTCTCTTTTTTCCTCTTGCACGATTCACATTTGTATATTCATATTGAATTGTTATTGTTATCTTTGCTACACTAATCGATATTAGAACGTAAGTAACAATTGGTATATAATATCCAAAGTGTCACACTTTAAACTGTTACATGTGAATGTGATCTAACCTTTGAGAAAATTTGGACATTTTTTATAATAAATAATAGAAAACAAAGGAAGAAGAGCAAAACCCCAAAAAAAAGAGAGATGAGTAATAGAGTAGTAATATAGTGTAACGCCAAAAGAGAGTGAGTGCGTACATTTTGCTTTTGTCATTGCATTACACAACCAACGAGGAAGCATCTTTTTTTATTCTCGTGTTTGTGTGTTATCGCCATTGTGTTGTGTATCAATTTAATAAATTATTATGTTGTTAAAAACAAAACTAATTAAGAAATTAATAATGTGTACAAAAGAAAATGTTTGTACAAATTAGTGTAAGAGTGTAATAAGTGGTTGTTTTTGTCCGAATGATGGGAGTGACCGACTCAATGAAAGGTTTATATAAGTCACTCCAAAAAATAGAAGGGTATTAACGTAATTATAACCAAGCATGTGAATGATCTACACGTATATTTAAACTTTTGACTTCTTCTTCTTCATGTGTCATGTTTCCTCACAAACTCTCTCAAACAAAACAAAACAAAACAAAACAAAACAGAAAATGAAGAAGAAACTTGAGATTATGTTCTTCCTCTTTATTGTTCTTCTTCTTCTTCAGCTCATTGAGCTTCATTCAGCTCAACTTCCTTTGCAAATGGATGAAGAAGGTATCAATCCTCGATCTTAATTACTTCGTTTATGTATAGATTTAGTATCATGCATCATGCATGTATATGTTACTATGATCTATATATATGTATATGAATTTATTAAAGAGATGATAGTTTCTAATACTTTGTTCTTCTTCTTGAATTCTATTGGACTTGTTCTCTTTTTATTTTTTTTGAGCAACTGGACTTGTTCTCTTTCTTCACCAATTTTCACATTGTTTTTGTTAAAGATAATGGAAACAAGAATGATAATTGGGTTTGGACTAAGCCTATTATACAAGCAGATAAGGCTTCTGAGATGGCCCAAGAATCATTGCATGTAATATACTTCTTTTACCCATCTTATATATTTATTTGTTTTCAAATTTTCTTATTTATTAAATTATATTTTTTATTCTTGTGGTTCAAGCTGATGGGAGAAGAGAATTGTGAAGAGAGCGATGAAGAGTGTATGAAGAGAAGGATGATGACTGAATCTCACTTGGACTACATCTACACTCAAAGCCACAACAAGCCTTAGTTTTCTTCTCCCCATCGTTTATATATTTGTTATTATTATGTGAAACTAATACATATATTTTAGGTTCTGAGTATGAATAAACCAAAATTATAAAAGAATCAATAGTATTGTGACAACAAAACACAAATGCAAAACCAGACAGCTTGTGTTCAATTCCAGAGAGAGAGGAAGATGTGTTCAATTCGTACCTGGAGCATAAAGATCTTCTTTTAATGAAAGATTGTAGAGATGAAACCAGACAGCTTCAGAGACAAGAATCCTGAAATAAACACCGGTTCCATTTCAGACCTGCAACACTTAGTTACTCAAAGAAACAGAGAATAAAAAGATAGATAGTTCTGTGTAATCCATCAAAATTGATGTAAAGAGACCTGGATTCTGAATAAGTAAGGCATAAATCAAACTCACTATTATTATATGTATAAGAGTGCATTCAAAATGAATAATGAATTAATAGTTCACCCGATAATAAACGGGTTTTGTTTGGTCTAAACTATATATATGAAAGCTCTTAAGGATTATCCATAGGCGTATTAGTGTCATCACCAGTTGGCCAATTGAATCCAGTCTCTGTGATTCCTGCAGCAAATTGTTCCCAGCAGACATCAGGTAAACCAGCACTTGTTGTTTCTTCTGCAACAGGACCAAACTCTGAAACATCATTATAGTCCACAGTGTTTCCCCATACATCAGTGTTGCTGAAACTTGGTATTGTAGTATCAAAACCCATACTCCATGTCTCTTCTTGTTTGATAAGTCCTTCTGGAGATGGGAAGGACAATAAGTAATCTGGTTTTATCATTTCTTCTTCAGATGGATTCATCAAGTTCTTGCCTTTCGGATCGGTTCCTCCTATGCTTGAAGATGTCCCTTGGCCTGAGACTAGAATGGTCTCCATCTCTTCTTCAGGCATTAACAATCCCTCCCAATCATCAGCTTCGTACTTGACAATCTCCCCTCCTGTTGGAGAATCCTGAGGTTGTTGGTGTTTAATGAACTTCCTTTTCGCCTTTTCCATTCCAAGAGCTTCTCTTTCTCCTCCTTTGAGGTTCTTCAGACGTTCCAAGAACCCCGGGTTCTGAAACAGCTTAGCCAAGAAAGAGAGTAGTTGCTTCTGCCGTTGCTCTGCAGCTTTCAGTCTCTGGTTCACATTGTCCACGTGGCGAGCAGTGCCTCTGTGTTGTTGCTGAAGCTCTACCATTTCCTCCATCAATGCACTCCGCTCTTTCCTCAGCTTCTGAATCTCCTCTCCAACCTCAGTAGGTGACTCTTGGCTTTGGTTGCTGCTACTGCTGCAAGTTTGGTTGGCTTGTGGTGATCGACGACGATGAATGTTCTTCAGAAGATGCTTCTTGCCTCTAAGGAAAGACTCGTTAGCGAATTCCCACTTATCAGTATCAATCTTTCGAAATCCCTGAACACAATCCAACCACTAAATAAAACTCGAGAAATTTCTAGAACAAGTAAGACATCACATTCACATCAAGATCACCAGTAGATTGCAAACATATGTTTTAAGGTCTGTGTAAACATAAGCAGAAGATTCTACCTTTAAGAGTGAAGAACATGTGAGCAATATACTAACAAGAGTTGACGTTGTGAGGAAATAGCAAAAGTTCATAAACCAAAATTGTCCATTCATACGGAAACATAATTACATACAAAGAGTATCTGATCATCTCATCTCAACAAGATTTACAAGTTAATATAACATGCAACACAAGCCAAAATCGATAGATACAAAATTCAGCGTTACATGATAGAGATTGCACAAATCCCAAAAAAGAAAAGAAACAAAATTACAGGTATTTACAGTTATCAAAAACCAGTTCAAGAATCTATACAATTTTACAAAAACAAAAGAATGAGAGAAGAAAAAGAAAAAAGAAAACAGGAAGAATGATGAATCATTCAGGAACATCTATCTATCTCTACAAAACAAAGGCAGAGAAGAGATTCGTTTACAATTAAGAAACAAATATAGCGATACCCACATAAGTGTTAAGCTGTCTGACGAAGCTGGAGAAATTGTTGTGTTTGAAGTTCTTAGGGAGTATGATTCTGGCGAACTCTAGAGGATCCCAAACCACGAAGCTCGCTCCGGTCAGTCCCCAAGAGATAACCGGGTCGAGACTCGGGTCATCAACCAAATCGAATGTCTTGGACAGAAACGGCGGAACTGGATTCCCTTGCAAGACATCGAGTGGTATCGGGAGTGGAGAACAAGAGAAACCCATGTCCGTGTCAACAGAGAGAGACCCGGGTATGTCGGGTCGGGTCGAAACGGGTATTGAAATTGGAGTGGGTTTATAAAAACCATTTTTTTCTGGTCTCATTTTGAAAAAAGAGAGAGGTTTTAAGGTTCAAGAAGTGAGAAAATGGTTCGAGGGTGATGAAAATTAGGGATTAAGGGAGAAGATGAGAGGTTAAGGGTTTATAAAGTTTAGGGAAGGATGTAACCGACAAACTGTAGTCAGTTAGATATGAAAAAATCTGGGGGAAAGAGAGGCGGTGCTTGGTGGGTCAATTTTCCCGCCACGGTGGATTCATCTTCTTCGTCATCTTCCATCGATTCGTTGGTTTTTGGTAAGATACAGATGAAAATCGAAGAAATTTGATTTTTATTTTTATTTTTCTGTGATCGTAACTAAACTCAATTTGAACACCGACATTGAAAGTTGTTTCCTTGCAGCTTCGCTTATTAGCTTCTCAGTGATTTACTGAAGGAGAAAGCGGTGGAGATGATGGGACCCACATGATTAGATATTTAAAAAGAAAAGAGTGATTTTGCGTGTTTGCCATGTCAGCTTTCGAATTCGGGCCCGCACTTTCATCACTCACAGATTCGCAATCCTATTGGCCAACACACAATCCTATTCTTCTGTATTATTGTCTGATAATTTAATTTACGCAATCCTATTGGCCAACAAACAATCAAACACTTTTTTTTTTTTTTAATTAAGAAAATCGAATGAGTTTCTTCGAGCCGAAGGCAATAATAGAATAGGATTTGAGATATTTTGCTCACTCTTTTATTCACGTGTGTAATTTTCCTTAATAAGCTTTTAATTTTAAGAACAACTTTAACCTTTGAGATTTAATTAGTATTCTCACACCATTCCTTATTAGTAAATTGACATAATCCAGTCATATCTCATTTCATTTGGTTAAGTATTAGACTAAATTCCCCAATGGACAAGTTTGTATATATATTCACTGAACCATATTGTGTTCGCAAAATCCTTGAGTCTCTTTTTTGGCCTCGCTTAGTTACTAATTTAGCGGTTTAAATGTACAACAAAAAACAAATATAGGATCAGACAAAAATAGCTTTTAAGTGGCATATATATAAACAACAAAAGATTGCTTACCCTTTGGGAGTAAATAAATATAAGATAAATTCCCCAACTGTTTGCAATACTACTTTCTTTTTTGTTGGTCTCTTTTCCCTGTGGTACAATAGTCATTTACATTTTAACAATCTGCAGATATTAAAAAGAACAAAACAGCAGACACAGATCGAATAAAAATTACACGTATTAGAAGAAGAACCGTGATAGTTTAGGGTAAGATAGATAGCTCACGAGTAATGTACCTTTAAGCTATCTTAACTACTGTCTCCCCCTCCTGGGCAGCAAAAGAATGCTGAGAGTATATGTGCATATTTCATGATTTTACAAATCAGAGCGGTTGGGTGGAGCCACTGCTGATCTGATCAATGGTCTAAGCAATTCCATTATCGTTGCAAATGATGGACGCTTCCATGGCTCACTGCAAATGAAACATATGCATTCACTTCAATAAGGAGATTCATAGAAAAATGGCTTTCGGGTAAGAGAAATAGAATCTTAACGTACTTAGTCCAACAACCCTCGATTAATGCTGCAACCTGAGGATTCAGATTCCGTGGTATCTCAAGCCGTTTACCCTTGAAACCAACCGCAGCTACAACCTGAGCCGGATTTAAATTACCCCAAGGTTGTTGCAATGTAGCAAGTTCCCACAAGATGACCCCGAAGCTGTACACGTCTGACTTTTCATTAGATGGCTCATCTCGCAGGACTTCTGGTGCCATCCACTCCGGCTGATATATCAGAGAAAGTAAGCAATTATTTAACTTATACTGGAAATATAACTATATTGGATCAATAAAGAGTTAAGTAGTTCAGCTTGTTTTAGCTTCAAACAAACTGAACTTACGGTTCCAGCTGCTGATTTTGATGAAAGAAACGTGCTGGCCTTTAACCGCGAGAGACCAAAATCACAGACCTGAATTTCAAGACAAATTGAGGAGTTAGAAACTTAGTAGTGCTTTGCAAGACGGATGATTTTGAAGACGATAGCTTGAGATTACTTCATTTTAAAGTAACAGTAGATATCTGTCCTCACAATAGGAATGACATATATCAAAAATCAAAATTAAGACATTGGACACAACAATTTCTAATTCAGATTCGAACCTTGACTGTATATTTTTTGTCAACCAACAAGTTTGGAGATTTTAGATCTCTATGCACAATCGGAGGATTGCGATTGTGGAGATAATTCATTCCTTTAGCCTGCAACAGAGAATCGGAAAGAAAAATTCCATGTGACAAAGTATCACAATCAGAAAGTAATCAATTTGATTCGGACTCATACAAGAATGGAACGATAAGATATCAAACATACCACATCATATGCCATATTCAGGCGACGTCTCTCATCTAATTGCTCCTTTGCTCCACTTTTATGCAAAAGTCTGTATAAACTACCTCTGTTTGAAAGAAAGCATAGTATTAGCATCATTATAGGCTAAAACTCTCAGCACATAAAACGTACAAAATCCAGACCTTGACAAATATTCCGTCACTATTGACAAATTTGGAGGTTGAGTGACCGCGCCCATGAAGAGAACAATGTTAGGGTGGCGAAGGCGTTTCATTATTGCAACCTGACAGCGAATCAAGATCATGGAAGCCATTAATACACCGAGTTGATTACAGAAACACAAGAAAGCTTTAGTTGTATACTTCTCTCAAGAACTCATTGACGCGCTCAGCATGGAAGTCTTGCTCCATGAGAATTTTCACAGCAACATCCTGAAATTGGTAGTGGATATCATTGCAATAACCAAAATCAGAACTTCTCTTGCGATAGCATTAGAAAATTCAAACAGACAGATAAATTTAAGATATAAAGACATATCTAATATGGGAACACCTTTTATGCCTAAGTGTAATTTATTAAAGAACAGACGGATCAAGTATGCCTCTTTTAGCATCAAACACATCCAAAAATCAAAAGTCACAACCATACTGCTAGAGCGAAAAAAAGAAGAAGAAAAAAGCAGCTGCAGAAAATTCAGACAAAAAATTCTTACCGAGCCATGCCACTCAGCACGGTGGACAGTGCCAAAGGAACCTGAAAGAGCAGTAGCTCAAGTTTGAGTGGACAGATTAAGAATTCAGAGAAGAATGTAATCTCAAAATGAGCAGCACCTTTTCTTATTTGTTCTAGAACAGAGTCCAAAGCAAAACCACTAACTCAATAATTACGCTTTTCTTTTCGTTCATAAACTAAACCACTATTTTCTGTTGGATTATTACCTGCTCCAATTCGCTCTTTTATATTTAGATTACACCACGGGATGTCCATATCATCACCATCAAGTCCAAGATCCCTATTTGCCCTGTTGGGAACCGGCTGAGTGATTGATGGGGCATTCATAGGTACTGCTTCTTGGACTTGATTTGACGCACGCATATTAGCATTGGGTGGCAGAGACCCAGAACCAATTTCTGCCAAAGCATCATTCTCTCCACCCAGATTATCATATTGCCTATGAAACATTGAGAATCCTATATCATCTACAACCATTCAAACAAGCAGATATAAGAAATCAGAGTCCAGAAGACAAGTTTGGCACATAAATGCACTAGAACTGATATGTTTGAACAGCAGTCTAACAAGTTTAACCTTGAATATCACTAGGTAATTCAATTCCAAAACATAGCACCCACCAACACAAACACCCACATCAACAACCTAAAACCAGTAAATTGAAAAGAGAAAAGAAAACAAACAATAGAATCACAATCACTCTAAAACTACTAGCCGTTCAGATGTCGAAGATATCATCAAGAAATACCCCAAATTACAGAAGATTCCACTTTAAGAGGTACAAAACGAGAGGAAAAAGCATGCAACAAAGTTAACAAAATTTTCAGGGTTTTCTATGGGAATACCTGATGCAGGATCGAAAACAAGATTTAGGGACTGGCTGTCGGTGAAATACTGTTTGGCTAATAACCTAAAATCAACTGCGGGTTCAACTGGTCTGGGTCGTGGAAACCGCAGAGGTGAAGAAATTGATATAGATGACGGACCATTTATCAAAGAATCAGGCTCCCATAAATGACCTGGCTTCCCTACTAAATCAATCAAATATTCCCTGAAACCAAAACAAAGTTTTCACATATCAACCTAAGATCTAGAGAAACATTTTTTTAAGCCAAAGAGGGAGAAATAAAGGCTCTATCGCAATTACTTGGACCATACCTATCAAGCCCAAACCTGACAAGGCACGATGTGGCATCGTCTCTATCACAATATTTGCATCCCTTTGCAATCCGACAAGGTAAATCAATTATGTCAGCCAGTACCTGCATACACCAAATGGCAGGTATAAACACTTGTTGGAAAATTTCAACTGCAAATAACTTTATTTTTTCAAGCCAATAACACCATTTTCAAACAATTTTCTTCATAAGTAAGGAATAATTTATATGATCAATTTAAAAGTTACGTCTTAAAAGTCATGGCAATAGCATCGAAGTTGGGGTCTCACTTTAAAGAGTAAAGCTCGATGTCTGCAGAGTCCAACAGAGAGGCTACCTATTGGAACCACCACCTTAAAGATTTCTTTTAGACCATCAATGCACTCTTTCCACATGGGAACCAACTCATCTTCCCCCATGATAACTGGACCCCTAAAAGAGGCAAGAATGAAGGATTACCAAGCAATGTGAGAAGTCACAGTAAGATATAAAATTATAACTTCAAAAAGTTAATAAAGATTGTGTGAGTACAAACCCCATACGATTGCAGATAAGCTTTGCCAGCTGATCAACAACCTCTTTTGTGGTTATGCAGCTACAAGATATGTCATGGACTCTATTGTGAAGTTCCTTGAAGGCTGGATCACTACGCCGATCAACTAAAATTGCTTCAAGCGAGGAGTCAACACCAGAATCAACAGCTCTTAATGATTCAATCGAAGGGATGCGGCCACTTTCATGCAGATCAATGCATAATGTCCATATATATGGATCCAGACCATTCATCATATAAAAACCATCAGGAACTTTATCATAGTACGATAAGCAGCCATTGACCTGATGCAGTACACAAAACAATCATACTCTGCAACACATATAGATAACATATCTCATATGCTACGAATACACTTTTTCTCTTTCTTAATCAGCCTCAATTCTGAAAAATGGCGCAGTTTGGATACGAAAAAACGCCACAAACAAAAATCTCTAATCAGCTGCATGTTCTGGGCATAGCTACCATTGGCTCATCCACCACAGCATCAATATAATAACTAGAATAAGCAATTAGATTTTAAAGCTCTAGCTGAGCTTCCTTAAGACCTTAACTACTTCTCTATTGATCCCCAATAACTGGAGGGCAGCAGTTTAGGTCCAATATTCACTACACAGCTCATATATGATTGTATAATGACCCATCCTGAGCAACTTATCTCACATAGAAATATTGACAATCTCCACCTCTAAACCTTCAAACAACTTCTGAAACATCCGAAAGTCTTAATGCCCATTATGTAATAACATATATGACAACAAAAGATTTCCAATATTCCCAGATCTCTTAACTAATTCCTTTGGATCTTCAATCAAAACAGACGCATAAACTAAGATTCAAGGATTTAGTGAAACAAAGCTAAACAGAAACAAGCAAGAAGGAAATCAAAGCACTACCCAGAAACGATGAGAAACTGTTTCGGCGGAGCTTGGTGAAGTCCGCAAAGCAGACTCGTCCGGCACGGGATCCAGAAAGTTCGGATCGTCGGCGCAAGTAGCCTCTGAGGAAAGTCGCAACGCCAATGCAAGCTGCAGTTGGTAACTTTCCTCCGTCTGTTGCGCCCAGCTCTTTCCAGATGACGAGCCCCCAGCTGATTCCGCTCCCATCTGTATCCTCAAATCTCCTCCACCACCGCCAAATCCGAGCCTAAACCCATCATCTTGAGGAAATCCAACGGATTCGATCTCGTTAGCCGCCGCAGAAAGCGTAGGCATATAGTAATCCCCAGACAAGGAGCTCTCGCCGAAACTACTCCCACTCGATTGTCTCTGCAAGCCGAGAGAGGAAGAATACATATTATTCCCAACTCGATTCGGCTGATTACTCAACCTGTGATCACCACCACAAGAAGGATCCCAATCGAACCCAGCTCTATCTGCCTTGGTTTTGCCGTTGTTACCGCTGTTATTGTTACTAGCACTCCTGTTTTCACTGGACAAAGAGTCATAGTGCGGTGGAGGAGCTCCGGTGACAGAAACCGAAACCTGATCGTCGGAAAATTGACTAAGCAAAGTGTAATTAGATCTTTTACCGGGCATTTCCATGGAAGTTATGGCGATCTAGTGAAAGAATAATTCCGATCATATAAGGTTGAAACCCTAGGAAACCGCCATTGTTGAAGAAGTTTGGCGAGTTAGCTAGCCACTTGTTTCTCTCTCTAGTTTTCCAATCTTTTCCTGCTTTCTAAAAATTCTCTTTCTCTCTAATGAATTGGATTTTATTTTTTTATTTTGTTTGGGTAATCAGAAGAAACTTACTCGGTGCGTTTCTGTTGGTAATTTCGTTATATTCCTCCAATGTCCTCCTTTTTTATGGATATTTAACAATTTTCTTTTTCTTAAAGGACCTTGACATTTTTTCCCCTAATCAATTTCATTTTAAAAAGAAGTCAAGTAATTAATCTTACGTTTTACAGAACAACTTTTAACAATTTATTGTCCTGTTAAAACAATAAATTATGGTATAATATTTTGTGGTGCTGAAAATAGGAAGATAAAGAATAAAGTAAATGTAAGTAGTAATGGTAGTGAAAGAGGAACATGGGCACGTGTAAACGACTAAACCATGTTCACAACAATACCCAAATGTTTTCTACCTAAGAAATTTAATTACATCTTTATTACCCGAAAGGCTTTTAAATGTATGATAGTGTTTTAGAAAGAAAAAAGAAACAGGAAAGTGAAGAAGTAGTCTCGTGCATACAAAAACGGGATGGGTTCATTGTGTCTTTATATATCCTTTTGTCTATTCAAACATTCGTATGACTTATGTACTACATGCATGCATCTTCAATCTCTTTTCTTTTACGTTAACTTTATGTTTGACAACACAAACAAATATCTTTTCATTTTTGTCTCTTCAAATATGGTATTCTTTGACGATTTATTTTATATTATCAACTAGTTTTGTCTTCATGTTTATTGTTCATTATATAAGTGAACACTAATACTCATTATGTCTCGTAAAAACATATTTTCTTAAAATATTTGGTGTTTACTACTTGAACCTTTTTTTTTTATTAAATTAGCAGTCAATATCAAATTCTAAAGAGTTTTCTCTTTTTCAGATGCTTCCGGATAGTCAATGAGCTGTCATAAATTTATTTATCAAGTCATCAAACGCAACTTGAACTATAAATAAATATTTATATCATTGATAAACAGTACTAAGGTTCATCGAATACTTCCAGGTTCATGTACTCTTTTGTCATTAACTTATTTTTTTAGTCATTCTCTCCTAGATTTTTTTCACTAAGTTGGTTCTTTTTTTTTTTTTTTTTTTTTTAAAAGCTTTG
>WJSH01003305.1:66443-82651 GCA_009757365.2 Lepidium campestre
ACTACTTATAACAATTAATAATACTAATTCATATTCTTTTATGTACACTAATTAATCATATAATCCTGCATAAAGATAGAAGAATATGCATGATATGTAAAATTTGTATCCTCGAGGTTTGAAAAACGTTAAATGACTTATGTCAAGAACTCTTCGAAATCTGACAAGAGAGGCCTCGAATAAATCTAGGACCTATCTAGATGTGTTTTGTATGATTAAAATGTAATATAAATATGAGTTAGTTGGGATAATTTAAGATTTGGCAGTATATTGTTGCTTAATTCCCACTCGTGCAACTATCCATTAATTATTCATAACTCGGACCGTATTTACTCTTTACAGATTTTCTTAACTGGTTTTCCTTTAAATCAGGAAATTATCATTATAATAATAATTATTATTTTGGTAAGAAAGTTATAATTAGTTTTCATTATTAAAGGGTATTAAGGTAAATGATTCTTCGTTTGTCCGTATGACTTACTTTGAAGATCGAAGATTGTCATGAGTAGACCCCACAAGTTGACGAAAACGCCAGTCAAAACGGAATAAAACGGAAAACTCCGTTAGTCAAATAAAATTTAACGATCCGTCCTGACACCGTTAAATTGAAACTCCGTCAGAAGAAGGTTATAAAGTACGGGCTTGAATAAGGTAATGTTGTTGGGTTAATGTAGAAAGCCAGGCCCATATAAAGGAGATCATTAAGTGGTCCGCGTTACAGAGAATCACTAAAATCTCTTCGTCCGTCACTTATAAAAAGTTCCATCGGACACTCTGCTACATTTTATGCCCTAAAGCGCTCTCTGAGAGACTAATCGCTTTAATCTTCTAGAACCTTCTTCTTCGACGACGTTGCCTTTAGGTCGCTACATCTTACGACAATGGAGTTCTGGGGTAAAACATTTCGTACCTTACTCCGTCTTCTTCTTCTTCTTCTCCGTTCCATGCGTTCTGTATTTAGGGTTTTTAACTTCTGGTTTCACTAGTTTGCTGGGATCGTCTGATTAACGAAACGTAAAGTTTTTGTTTAGAATAGTCAGTTTGTACGACATATTTAGTGTGTATCGACTGTTCAGTTTTTATTTATGATTGAGGAAAACTGGAAAGTTTTTCTGTCTCCGCTAGGTGTTAACTCAGATATTTCTAGCTTTGTGACTGAATTTAGAAAAAATCATGAGAGGTTTTGGGAAACCATGTTTCGAGGATTTGTAGTTTCGAATAGTTGTAATGATGACTTTGTGGCAAATGTGTTGATTTTTGTTTTCTGTTGTACAATTATGCGTTTGCAGGTGTTGAAGTTAAGCATGGTGTACCAGTTCATGTGGATCCTGGGGAAGACTGGATCGTGCACATCTCACAGGTACATTTGAATTTGTAGCTTGATTTGTTTTGGAACAAGTTATTTTACATTGACGTTTGGTTTATGTTATTGTAGGTTGCTTTGGGAGAGAAGAAGAATAATGGAAACGAACCAATTCGGGTTTACCTGAATGCTGGAGAGCAAAAGCTTATTATTGGGACGCTTTCACATGAGAAGTTTCCTCAGCTGAGCACTGAGATTGTGTTGGAAAGGAGTTTTGAGCTGTCTCATAGTGGGAAGAATGGGAGCGTTTTCTTCTCTGGATACAAAGTTGATTCATCTGATCCATATCCTTTACTATTCTAACATTTTTTTTGTTATCGCTTAAACCATACAAGCTTGTTGATGGATGTGATTTAGGGATTCGTTGCTTTCCTCTTTTTTTATACTTCCTTGACTTTCTTGTCTGTCTCACTAAGGATGATAAAATGACCCAGAATATACCTGCGGTTACTGGTGACAAATGTGAGTGGGGGAATTCTTATGTTTAATGACGTCAATCTTTTATAAGTTGATGTTGCCTTTGCTGAGCTATCTGTTGTGAATCTAGTTGTAAGACAGGTGAAATTTCAAGTGCCAAATGAAGACGTTAAGGCCAAGCAGGATGATGATGACGATGATACTGTTGAAGAGTCTTCAGATGATGATGAGATTTCTACTTCTGAGGACTCCGAGGACGAGGAGGTATTTCTGTCTAGACACTACTGGCTCAATTTGTTGTAGAATTTAGCTTAGGCTCAGTGACACATGTGCGAAAACAGTGGTTTTAGAGTAATCATAAGTTTCTGCGGTAACGGTTTGGTAATTCTTATCATATCTGCTTTGTTTCAGGAAAAGAAGGTTACTGCTGAAGTTGACAGTGATGAAGATGACTCATCAGACGATGACGACGATGAAGATGAATCATCAGAAGATGACACACCAAAGAAGGTAACATGATGTTCTCTTTGTAATTTCTCGCTAATGGATAACTTAACTCGTTTCTCTGCCTTATTAACCTGATTCTAATTTTTTGTGGCCTATAAAAGACTGAAGATTCCAAGAAGAGGGCTGTGGAAGCCACCACTTCAAAGAATCCTGTTTCCAACAAGAAAGCAAAGTTTGTAACACCTCAGAAATCAGGTGGTTAATTCATTTATCAGTCTTCTTGGTTTATTAAAATTAAAAGATGTTGGCTTGATTAACATTTCTGAAAATACAGAGGAGTCGAAGAAACCGCATGTCCACATTGCAACACCGCATCCATCAAAACAGGCGGGTAAGAATTCAGGTGGAAGCAATGGAGAGGCCTCGAAGCAGCAGCAGACACCGAAGTCAGCAGGTGCGTTTGGGTGCAAGTCGTGCAACAGAACATTTACTTCGGAAATGGGATTGCAGTCTCACACAAAGGCCAAGCACAGTGCAGCTGCTTGAAAATCAGAAGAAGCTTGATGACTCTATAATCTACTGTAGAACTTTGATTTCTTTAGGTGTTCAAAAGTGGAACTTGCGAGTGAGCCGGTTTTAGGTTTTCTTTTTCTTTTCTTCAGGCGTTTCATCCTTTTCTTAAAATCGCTTTGTAAGCTAAAACATTGCCTAAACGTTTGTGTTTAGTGCTAATATGGATATATATTATGAAGTCTTTTGAAGGCATTTCAAATGCTTTTACCAAAGCATTCATTGAAGATTAACTTAGCCAATCGTTCATTGCAACATAGATAACCCAATGGGCCTGAAAAGAAGAGTTTTCAACGTTGTTGTGAAATTGTGTAACAATACAAATTAGTATATCTGAATGTAATACGGAGATTATGCAAGAAGCAGCAGGTTTGCCCGAGTGGTTAAGGGGGAAGACTTAAGTTCTTCTGCACATAAGTGCGCGTGGGTTCGAACCCCACAGCCTGCATATTTCGTTTTTTTTAACAACTTTCTAAAACCTGCTTTGCGTTTTCTATGTAGGATTGCTTAGTATTCTCTTGGAATTTCAATATTGTGTTTTGCCTCTCAATGTTTTCTGACGTTCTTGAATCTTTAGAGAGCTTAAGCTTCATGAATTTGGAGGATCTCTTTGATCAATTAAAGTTCTTTTGTCTTTTGTAATAAGTCAACAATCTATTTATTGTCTTTGAAGAATCAGAAAAATCCCTTCAAAGTATATTTAGGGGTGTATTGAACTGTGAATTTTAAAAGATTGTGAATGATTTAGATTTTAGATGATTTTAGATGAATTTAGGGAAGTTTTTGTGATTTGTGAAAAAATCTTTCAAAACTCCACATAAAACCATGAGATTTGGATTTATGTCTTTTTAATTAAAGAAATCATCTAAAATACTCTAGAATCAGTTAAAATCGCACCTTTAAATTTTTTTCCAATAACAGTGGATTTGATTGTGTTTTTTAAAATCACTAGTTCAATAACACTAGATTTTATGTGATTTTTAGAAATTCATAAATAACAGGTGATTTGTCACTTTAATCTAAATCACTTAAAATTCACTGTTGAATACACCCTAAAAGTATTCGTATCTTCCACATTACACACACTATTTCTTCTGTAACAATCATATCATCAATTTTTTCTATTCACACCAACAAGAATTTAAAATAACGAAGCCAAAAGAAAAAGCAACAAAAATAAAAGAAGAAGAAATCATATTTTTTCTTCTCAAGCGATCGTTGATTGAATGAAAACTCCTTTGTCCCTTCAATGGTTAGGCACAATTGTCCCAATTTGCCCGAATCCTGCAATGAAGAATGCGATTGCTTGCGCGAAAAGGTATATATAGTAATGATTCTTCCCAAAAAACGTATCATAAAATCCCACAAATAACAGATACATTCCTACGCCGAGTTCCAATACATGAATTCTGCCAAAACACACACAAAAACCACTGTTAAGATTGGTTCGGTATGGTTTAAAAGTAACCGAAATCGAATTGAAAGAACCGAGAAGAACTTTCTTACCTATCTCCGAATCTAAAACGAAGCTTCCTTGGGGCCTTGGTGGAGGATTTAGCCTTAAGATCACCAAGCTTTTCAGTAACAATCCACTCATTAACTCTTCCACCTTCAAGTAAACCGATGAAAGTAGCTTTTGTTCTATGAAGAGACATCACATTCTCGAACAGAATCCAAAAGACCATAAGATGCAGTGACCTATGTGAACAACAATGAAAATTATGTTGTGATCCGAATGAGACTTGAGCTACAAGAAACTCTTGTTATTCTTTTTTACCTTGGTGTTCCTACAGCGTTGAGTAGAGTAATGACGGAAGGAATGTAAATCGCTCCCCATTTAGGAACTGAAACTTCCGGTACAAGAACAGTAGCCGGTAAGACCACACAGTAAAAGATGAAGGTAACAATGTGAGCCACTAGCTTTCTAACCATGAAGAAGCTATATATCACATGAACTTTCTTCCATAGAGTCACATTCTGCCAAACAAACAAACAAAAAAAGGGTTTAATTTGGTTATGTTATATCTTAAAAACCCTCTAATTCGTCTAGTGAGTTTAAAGGAAACCTTATTAGTCATAATTTCGAATGCCATTTTCCTGAAAAGATTAGCTGGACCACATGACCATCTGTGTTGTTGATACCTATAAGCCTTGAATGTACTTGGTAACTCGTTTTTAACCTAAAATATTATTAGAAAAACCATATAAATATTAAAATATAAACGATTGAGTGACATCATAAACTTAGTTAAAAAACATATAATATATATACCTTTAGAGAACCAAGGTACAAGAACTTCCAACCCTTAAGACTAGCTCTCACGGCTAAATCCATATCTTCAACAGTGGTTCTATCTTTCCAACCACCAGCTTCGTTTAATGCTGATATTCTCCATATTCCCGCAGTTCCATTGAATCCAAAGAAAGCGTAAGTTGAAGAACCAACTTCTTGTTCTACCGTAAAATGATAATCCAATGACATTTCTTGCATTCTTGTCATCAAACATTCATCCGAGTTTACTGCAAAATTTGAGTAAAATAGTGGAACAAGACAATAAATGTGGTATTGATGACGACATTTAAAACTAGTTGGTGAAATTGGTAATTAATGTTTTCAATTATGGAAATTGTTAGACAGCTAGCTAGCTGAGCAAAACCAATTAGATCTCAACAGCTTGTTAGATTTTGTCACATGATTTTTTTATAATTGTAGTTTATTTCGTATAAAAAGATACTTAAGTTCTAATTATTGGTCGTCTCAAAATCGGAAATTATAAAAAAAAACAAAAATAAAATTTGAGTTCGAAAAAGAAAAAAGTGAGTGGTGAGAGTGACGGAGACTA
Organism: Lepidium campestre; assembly: GCA_009757365.2. Classification (NCBI taxonomy): domain Eukaryota; kingdom Viridiplantae; phylum Streptophyta; class Magnoliopsida; order Brassicales; family Brassicaceae; genus Lepidium; species Lepidium campestre. The sequence continues at coordinate 72,084 of WJSH01003305.1, forward strand.
GTTAGAGAAGAGAGCATCTGGGTCCCACGTTATTGCACATGGTGCAAGATGGAGGGTGCTGGCTAATTACACGTGGCAGATCTTAAGGAAACTACTAAATTACCCATATTATTTATACTAAATGACAAAATATGCCCCTGTGGACCTACATTTCCCAATATGTTCTCTGCACTCAATTATGGGACACGACGACGATGCCAGTGAAGCATTTCCACTAAACTCTACTCTAATTTGATCATTATTTAATTATATTTATAAATTTCATGCTTCATTCTGATTTCCAAAAAAATAAAAATTATTAAAACTTGTGTAAAAATGGAGTGGACTAAATACGTGACAGCTTTTTGAGTGACAGAAGTTATAGATACATTGGTCGACAGTTTTACTGAAATTATACTGTCGAAAACATCAATTTGTTGGAAGAAAAAGCCAAAATACCAAAACCAAATTTTCACCAACTCTTGCAGACATACCAATATAAATGACCAAAAACATTAAAATGTTATTGATGTTTTCTTATATTTTTCCAAATGTTTTCTTCCTATTGAATATTGGATTACTTTAAAAGGGATATTACACATATAATATGCTTCTAAGATCCTTAAATAATAAATTTATCATATTAATAAATATAATTTAATTTAAAGTTGAAGAAAAAGTAGTTCCACATTTTAAAGCTAGCTAGAAACACAAAGTAATCACGAACAGAAATGGATACGTCAACATCAAGATCCGCTAGGTAGGTTTACATTGGGACCTCATAATAAAACACCCACCGACACTTCTAGTTACTCTAACTAAAACATTGTTTTAAGTAAAATTATAGTAATTAACAAAATTAAAAACTCCATTATTCTAAAATTAATACAATGGTCATATCATGTGTTTATTATTTTATGTGTTACATTTGAAACTAGTATTTATATGTATAATTTGACCCATCTCTACCCTCTCTTTTTGTTTAATAAGAAATCATTATTTCAATAAAAGACAAAAAGAAGAAACATTATTAACACACATAGCTTATGTATTTTATATTTAGGTAAGTAATGTGCATTGATAAGGTGATTATGTAATTATTGTTACTAATCTATTTTGTGTATAATTGCACTGATTTTTGTACATTGTTAAAGTACTTAACCTAAAAAGGGAGAAGTGATTAAGAGAAAACGAATCTCAAACATGTGTCTAACTTTCTAGCAATTATCTATCAATCATGACACCCATAAAAAAAAAGAGGGCTAAAACGATCAAATCAAAACTATGTATCTCAATACGGAAGAGACGTTAAAATAAGGAGGTAAAAAGTAAATAATTACCGAATTTCCAGCGAGCTTGAACGAGAGCAAGCTTTGGGTTATGTTGAAGAAACGGTACGGTTCTCCAAAGAAAATCGGGTTCAGGTTGAAAATCTGCGTCGAAGATTGCAACGTAATCACAGCATTTGACATAACTCTTCTTCATTCCTTCTTTCAAAGCTCCAGCTTTGTAACCATTTCTGTTGTCTCTGATCTCATACTTTATGTTTACTCCTTTACTCGCCCATCTGCTACACTCCATCTCCACTAGATCCTGTCACAACAATCAACAATCTTGTAATCAATTCGATGTGGAAAAACCGAATCTTTGGTTAAGACACATTTGCTATAATTGAGTCGGAAAATTGATTCTTTTGTTCGATTCACTTGCTAAGATCGGAAACAAAATCTGTTTTTTTTTTGGGGAATTGTGAAAACGGAATTTGAGGAGAATCTATATTCTGATCGGAATTTTAGGAGAATTGCGTGATTTTCAGAGTCAAGTTTAAATATTTTGGGAAAAAGGAGCTTACTTTGATGGTTGGATCAGTAGAATCATCAAGAACTTGAATGACGATTCGATCAGAAGGCCATGAGAGTCCACAAGCAGCTCCGATAGATAGTTGATAAACCTAAAGTCAGTAACAACAACAAAAGCATTTAAACAATCAATAACCAAACATAACAAGATTGATAAATCTAAGAAGTGAAGAATGATTAATTGGAGACCTCTCTTTCGTTGAACATTGGGATTTGAATAAGAACCATAGGATAAGCAGAGTTTCCAAGCTCGATGTCGTCTTTCATTGGTTCCCATTTGAAACGTTTCTCTGGTTTTCGACCAAACAGCTTCACAAGAGAGATCACTATTCCCATGTAAACCCTTTCAACAAAGAGCATCACCGACATTGTTAAACAGATATAAACTGCAAGCCTAAGGACTGGGACAATCAATGGAGCTCGAATCTGATCCAAAACCATTGACATTTGCATTGTTATGTCGTCTCTGTATCCCATGAACGAGTCTGGAATCACCGAAGACGTCGTTGAATCCCCTAGCTCCATTTCTTCTTACAGAGGAGGAATAGAAAAAAACAGGGGACAAAGTAAAAAAGAACTCTTGATTGATCCGTTTGAGGAAGTTTTCGTGAGAGACAAGCAATAGGGAAGAATGTGAGAGATAGTTTAAAGAAGTTTCTTTTGGCGTAAGGAATCAAAGTGAAGGACGAAACAGAGAGACAGAGGTTTTCCCTTTTATCTCAATACGGTGAAAATCTCTGTCTTCTCTGCCTGAAAATCACAGATTGTCGGGACAAAGGAGAATTCCAAATTTGTTTTTCTTGTATTTAAGAGAAGAAAGATAATGAAAGGAAGAGAAGAAGAAGATGAGTTTTTAGAAAGAATGAAGGGAAGAGAGAGATCTAAAAACAGAAACAGAGAGAGAGAAAGAAGACACAGTGTTGTGTTGTGTTGTGTTTGTGTGCTTAGAAATGAAAGAGAGATGAATGTCTTTATATAAAGCCTCTGTCCTTTGTACTATTGTTTTAGACTCTTTTTTTTAATTATTATTTTCATTTTATTTTCTAGAACGTTATTAAGTATATAGAAATGAATATTTGGTCTATCAACCATAAATTTGCTCTTTCTATATAACTACCAAACATTATTGAACGACACAAACATTAATGACGTCCAGGCGAAGATTTAAAAAAAAAAATTTATAAAATATTTCAATTTTTCTCGACATGACATAGATGTATAATTATAATATTCCAACTGTGTATTTCCCTAATTATAACAATTATGAATTATATATTAACGTTCTACCTAGGCGTCTCTAAAGTATAAATACGACCATCTCAGTCAAAAATGAAATCAAAGATTAAACAAATAAAAAGTCCGACTAACTTGTAGAGACAATTTGAATGTTGTATTAATAAAATAAGAATTGGGCCTTTTGTAGATGTCTTACTTGATAACTTAGTATAGAACTAAGAGTTAAGTAACATATTTTTGTGTAAGATTCTAAGTAGGTAGATGAATACATATATACTCAATTATATATTATCAAGTATTATTATACAAAGAACACATGATTGTTTGAGGGTTATTTAGCACAAGTATTTAGTGAATAATGAGGTCGAAGATTTCGTTTATTAAGCAAGCAAAATAGATTACAAAGATTGCCGAACATGGCCTCGGCTAGTATTACAGGGATTGCTGAGGAAGGCCTTAGCGAGTATTACAGAGATTGTCAAGGAGGGCCTCAGCGAGTATTATAGTGCTAAATCTAGAAAGAAAATCTGAATCCTTACAAGTTCTTCCCCCTTTTATAAGAGAGCTTCTAGGGTTTCATCATACTCATGTATTTGTGTGAGCTTTGTGTCTTGGCTTCAATTGTCATGGGCCTTTTCGGCGAGGCCCCAATTCGAAAGATATCTTCTTTGGATGAGGCCCTCTTCGTCATTGGAATGAGCCTTGTCACTAATAGATCCTAAGTGGGCCCGGATGCACCTCCAACAATGACTAGTAAACAAAATAATAGAAACCACATGGCTTGTATTAGCAGTTAAGTGAGTCCAAGTGGTTCATTTCTCGAGGCAAGATTGTCTGGTATTGTTTGTTGTCTTCATCTATTGAGAAGATAACGAACATCAACTCTAAGGATAACAGAAGAATGATCGATTCTTGAAATCTTCTGCAGTGGTCCTTTATACCAAAATATAGATAAGAGAGTCACAATTTTTGTTTCTGAAATCCAATAGATTTAGTTTTGTAACGATCGAAGTATGTGGTATTCTTTCCAATATATAGAACCAAAACTTCAATTCGAAACCGTAAATATAAGTATGGATTATAATATCATTATCATTTTAGTGGTATTCTATTTAAAAATGAATGTAACTCTTTTGGAAATATGATATGTTATATATTTAATTTGACCAATCAAAGTTGACGAAAAGCTCCAAAGAAAAAATTGAACATTCAAAGACATTTATGCTTAATTTGCCATGATGCTTCCAAATCGCACCGACAGTCCAATCTGTTTATATACACAAAATATATATATTCTGTTTGTTTAAAGTCAAATTTTCAAGTAAACAAAAAGTCAATTATTTAAAAAATTTAAAGCACGTTTCGACTTCGTCTATCAATCATGTTTACTTCATGAACTTCTAAAGTCAGTGAGTCGGCATTTAACAAAAAAAATAGTGTTTTTTAAAAAATATTTGGATTTTTTCAGCTAAAATCTTGATTATAAATTTTATAACCAATAACTGAGTAGTGGTAATTTAATTAATCGTCAAAAATTCAAGAACGTAAATTTACTCTTTGTTGGATTTGATTTAAAAAAAAAAAAAAAAGATTAAACACATTGCTGAATTAAAAGGACTGTCCAACGGCTGAGGTTGACTATTAGAACTTAATTTTTTTTTTACTTTTTTTAGTAATCATCCATCTTACATTATCATTAGCCGAATAAACTGTAATTATCATACATATTAAGTAAAAACTGAATTCAGCCATAGATTTATAATTTTGGGCGTAGAGATTTGGTTGAGATCTAATTAATGTATACTTTTAGCCATTACTGACATTACAACAGCTTAACAAACATGTCAGTTTATGAAGATAGTATCTTCATACGGAAGAATAATCTATTTTTCTGTCAGTCAATTACCAATGTTACAAAAATTGGAATCTTTTGAGGGTTTGATTAATTTGTTTATGTACTTGTGATTGGGTATTTATTGTTTTAAATAAGTTATTAAGTCGTAAGTTGACAAATTAAAAGTCTGTATTTAGTTGGCATGTCATGTGAGAACTCATACCGAGACGATAATCCAACTCATTGTATCAAAGTAAATTTTTTATATATATTCTAATCAACCGTGGGTTAACCATTACATAATGATTTCAGACCCAAACATATAAATTAAAAAACATATTACCAAAATTCATTTATATTTTCCATTGGCTTTGGTTTCTTTGAATGTGAAACAAGTATGTATGATGAGTGATGACACATGAATTTGTATCTACAGCTTATCATGGTAACTTAAACAGTAATATTATACCCAAAAAATAAAAAAATAAAAATAAGAAGAACTGTGTGCAGAGGTATGATAATGAGAAAAGAATTAACTAATAAAAATAGGAGAAAATAAATAAGAATTTAAACAAATGTTGCATGGAGACAGCAAAAGTAACATGCAGTGCCATGCAAGTAAACATAATGTAAAGAGGACCAAATACCACATGGCTTCTTACACTTGGTCTTTTGCTTATTTCACTCACATTTGTCACTACTCTTTTCTTTTTTCATCATTTTCAATTATTCTCTATCTCCTATTTTTAAGTTTTTTTTTATATCAAACCATAATATATTGATGATTCAACTAAATTAAATAAACAGTTGATCTGGACTAATTACATTTTTGTATTAATTAATGTATGACCAACTGAAGTATAAGTCATTGTAAGTTGTTGGTGAATATAAATTTTGAAAAGAAAAAGTATGTGGAAATATTAATCTTTCAGAAAAAGAAGAAGAAGATAGCATCTTTGTTACTTTAGATATAATATAAAACAAGAAACAAATTTCAAAGAAACAATCAAGTTTAGTAGAAAACATAATTCAGGAACTAATTGGTGGGATCCAATGTTTTATATATACATATATATATATATATATATATATATATATATATATTTCAAATAGAATTGATATCCTATCTACTTTGCCACTCAAACTTTAACTTTCTCTAAATAAATATTTTAATTTTAAGGTCTTATTACAACCTTTAATTGTCGGCATCTATATATTTTGTGCATACATTTAAAGATGTCAAATTATTTAAAATGATTTTTTTTATTATTTTTCTCCTATAAAAGCTGCAAGGAGTTGTTAAAACCTTTTTTTTTTTTTTTACTAGTTTTGATCATCGCATAATACACTTTTTCTTATATATAAACAAATGTAAAGAGAAGTTCAATTAATATATTAGAAAATTGAAGAAGCTATGATTGGATAATTGTTAAGTTGTATGAACCACCGAGTTGATGCGTACGATTTGGCTCGAATGGCGAAGAAGACACAACACCTTAGTCTTCAACACCAAGTCTTCATCACTCTCTATTTCTCACCTACTTCCATGTTTCATCCCTTTATTTTCATCTTATATTTATTTATATATAATTGGAAACTTCCTAGGTCAAGAGTTTTTCTTTATTTATTTATTTTATATTTTACTTTTAGGTAGATTATCATATATTAATTACTTTTGCCGCTTTTGACAAAATTATAGCCATCTTTGACATTATATTAATTTATTAATGGTTCTTATGTCCATCAATTAAACAATCATTCTAATATATTCTTCTTCACTACATATCTATATATTTTTATAAACATAAGCTGACCGGAACAATTAAAGCGGCTTGAAATAAGACTACGATTCTGATTACGCTGTATTCAAATTTAATTTATGTGAATTTCGATATTTTTTATATGAATATTAACATGTGTGATCTTTTGGGTTCACTTTTATTTTTTTGTACTTATTTTCGTTGGTATGGTTAGCCACGTGACGAATTATTAACAAAAACATAATGTTTTATAAAATAAAAACATATATTCAAAGAAATTTTATAAAAGTAATATTTAAATGTAGTTGGATTATAATCTAGAGAAATACCACTACATAGGTATAAGCTCACCGGCAAGCAACATGGCACGTGATAAGCCAAACTTGTCATCAAAGTTATTCTTCAGCATTTTTTCACTAATTTGGTTTGTTAAATTATGTTTTCTTACTCAGTGAACAAAAGCCAAAAGAATATTCTCTCATTTAATAACTTTTTTTTGATATAATTTACTTTTTTACTATTTACATTATTTTGTTCTTAAAATAAAATTTATTACTGCATTCTATAAGAATTTTTGAGGCTCTTATGTGGGCAATGAGTTGCCTTATTGATTTGTACATCTATGAAGTGGTGTTTGCTGTAGATTGTTTCGAGGTGTTGCAGTTATTCGAAGATCTAAATAGTTGGTCAGCCTTTCAGAACTACATAGAAGACTTCTCTTATTTTTGGAGATCTTTTTCTTGTTTTTTGCTTATTTTTATTCCTAAGACTCTTAATTTTAAAGCTGACTTCCTTGCCTGCAATGTTAAAGGTTTTTTGGAGGCGACTCTTTTATAAATAGTTTGCCATCTATTTGGCATTCGGCTGTTGGCATTTGATTGAATGAGAAGTTATGTTGGAAAGAAAAAAAAATCTTAAGATCATACCAACAAGTAATGAATAATAAGTACTTTTAATAATCACAAGTAAGCGGTGCGGTCCGAAGCGGTTATGATAATTGGGCCACTGTTTTGTAGTATTGGGCTTATAAAACAGCTTCGTAACATAATGGGCTTAGGCCCTGATTCGAATACGACGACGCCATAGAAGGAATCCACGGTGAAGAAGAGAGCTCCGTCGTAGTTGGGTGGCGGAGGCGCGATGGAGTTCGGAGTGTTTGTGTACAGATTATACAGAGTGTTGACCTACGGTGTCTCGCCGTTGATTAACCTCCATATGCGGTGGCGTGGGCTCCGGGGCTTAGAGCATTCCCGCCGTTGGCCCGAGCGGTTCGGTCGTCCCTCCGCCGTACGACCACCGGGATCGCTTGTCTGGTTTCACGCCGTCTCTTTAGGTGAGGGAATGGCCGCTATTCCAGTGATCAGACGATGTAATGAATTAAAGCCAGATTTGACTATTCTAATGACGACGACAACAGTTTCTGCATTGTATGGCTGATTGTTTCTTTCAAGCTAAACTAGATGAAAATCTCAAAGCTGTTTTCTTTAGTAATTTGGTTTCTTTCAAATCTTTTCTATGCAGTGAAGTTATAAAGAATCAACTACCTGTTGGTGTTTTACATCAGGTATGTTTTGATTTGCAATGTGATTATATCTTTCAAGTCTTATTTATGTGCTAAAGTTTCAAAATTTGGTCAGTTTGCACCACTGGATACACCGGTAGCTATTGACAGATTCCTTGGCCATTGGAAACCAAATGCGATTATTATAATGGAGAACGAACTGTGGCCTAATCTCATCATGGCTGCTTCAGGACTTCTAGTAAAATTCTTGATCCATCTCGTTGTTTATATGAATGTATCATCACTTTGTGCATTGATAATGAACTCTTTCCATTGCTTAGCTAATATTGTGATCTGTTGAATTCGAAATTTTCAGATTCCGTTGGCATTGTTGAACGCTCGGATGTCTACAAAATCCTTTAAACGGTGGTCTAATCCCCTCTTGTTACCTCTAGTATCAATGTTGCTATCTAAATTCTCTTTGATTGCACCACTGGTATGTATGTTAACTTCAGCAAGTCAATTTCATCTCAGCTGATTGTATTAATTATTTGCCCCAAATGTGACAGAGCACCCTGCAGGGTATACATTTCCAGCTGCTGCAGGCGCCACCCTTTGTCATTCATTTTCCGGGAGACTTGAAATACGGTACGGAAGTCCATCTAAGCCTTACAAAATATTTGCATTTTAGATTTGGATTTCTTGATGTTTGATGTTATGTGCAACCCATTATGTTCTGCTTCATTGCTCTCGTACTCTTTATTAAGGCGATACTAAGATTTATGTGTTGTCTGTTTTTACTACAGTGGTAAACAAGTTTCATGGGTCTAGTGGAACATCTGAGAGTATAAGAGCTCTAAAAACAGAACTCTCAGATATGAAGGTTTGGATTGCATCTTCATTACATAGAGGCGAAGAAGAAGGTACTAATTGTCCTTTTTAATATGTAGCATAACCTTACCCTCGTCCACTAGCGTATGGATCTGCACTCGCTTTCATGGTTTGACTGCTACGTTTCTGGATTATGTTTTCTTTCATTGGCTCTCTCAAGCATGTGACATTTAAGGAACTAAAGGTTTGGAGTCGATCGACTTTTCATTTGGTATGCATCTTCTGTTTTTCTATGCATTCCTTCAAAATTGATGATCAAAGTGCTGTGTGCAGTCATTTTAGGAGTTCACAACATGCTTCTCGAATCACATCCTGACTCTGTTGTCATAATTGTGCCTCGGCATCCACATCATGGCCAACAGATCGCCCAAGTATGTTCCAAAACCACCTTCTGCTTATTTTCTTATTGCTAGCTTATAGAAGCTTGATCTTTTCAGTGAATCGCATTTCATTGTCCCCAGCATCTTTTGTAGAAACTGCGGAAAGATGGCCAAAGTGTAGCTCTAAGGTCTCAAAATGAAAAGTTTATATCTAGGAAGACGAATATATATGTGGTGGATACACTAGGTTTGGGTTTCTTGACTTATAGTTTATCTTCCTTATGTTAGTCCCTCTTCTTTCTACAAAAACATGATCTGTATCTGCTTGTTTTCTTCAGGTGAACTAAGAGAATTCTATAGATTAGCTCCAATAGCCGTCATTGGAGGCTCTTTCTTTCCAGAATTAACTGGTCATAACTTGTCTGAAGCAGCTGCCGCTGGTTGTGCAGTTATTACAGGTACTGAATGATGAGCTAAGATAGGACCACTCACAGTATAATACACTCTTTGATCTCAACATTCATGTAATCTTTGATTAGGTTGTCATGTTGGGCATTTCTCTCACATGGTGAAGACAATGCAGCAGTCGAATCCCTTATCGGTTACACAAGTCTCAACTAAACTAGAGCTCAAAGAAGCTATCGACTTGCTCCTGAGTAACCCTGAGATCTTGGAAACACATAAGAGAGCTTCTAAAGAGGTTTATGAATCTCTATCAAGCTGCATCATCTCAAACATTTGGAAACTTCTCAATCTCCATACCTTTAGAGGGAAATGAATATCCAATTTCAGTTTAGTAATTCCATATTCAACGTATAAGTGTATTGGCTTCGATTGTTTGCAAGTGTAATTTTAATGAAATATATATTATATTTTTGAAAATACAAAACATTCTCAGTTTAGCATAAAACATTTTGTGAATTGCAAATTCTAATTCATAAGGAGAAATTCTGTTTATTTTTATAATTAAGCCTTTTTCTATTAATCATTTAAATAAGATATAGCGTAACTCTATATATGGCTAACATGCAAAGCGCCCGTGGCCTAATGGATAAGGCGTTTGACTTCTAATCAAACGATTGTGGGTTCGAGTCCCACCGGGCGTGTATTTTTATTTTCATTTCCCTTTGTATATATTTTTTTTTCTCTTATCAGTCTGTTTTTTTTTTTTTTTTTTTTTTTTTTTTT
>WJSH01003305.1:90203-103204 GCA_009757365.2 Lepidium campestre
AAACATAAAGAGTTACACGGAATACGGCGAATTACAATAAATCTCCGGGAAATACGATGAAGAACCAAAAGTGAAAAGATCGTCGGAAACTATTGAATCTCCTGGAGGTAGTCTCAAAAGAGGAAAGATTTATAAAATAATAAAATTAATCTCGAAAATTACTATCTCAATCTCAAAAGTGCAGTGTCGTTACGAAGCTTCCAAACACCAGTAGACAATGAAATCTTCTAAAATAAATAGTTGTATCTCACAATTGATAAGTAAGGGCTGATGAGAAACTGAAGTAGATAATACTCAAAATCTTTCGAAAATGGTAGATAGTTATTACTTACTATTTTCACTCTCGCGTCATGTATTTTCAAGAATCTTTTAGATAGCAGAAAAGAAAAAAGAGTCTTTTTTTTCAACGAATATGTTATACATAATGAATATAATTCTAAATTTTTTTAAAAAGCAGTAACAACGGGTCGATGGATTCTCATAATGGGATCGAGTATAGTTTTTCTGATTGTCTGACTTTTCACATCTGACTTCCTTTTTGTCTAATGCATGCATCAGACACCGTTAAAAGTTCTTATGAAATTTTAATTTTATTCCTGTTACTTTGTTGAAACTCTTGAGGGCTAAAAAATATTATTGAATACCTAAGGCTAAGAGTATGATATATAAAGTTGATATCAAAATGATCGATCCTTTACAATGAAAGTGATTGCAGATGCAGTCATCAGAACCCATAATTAATATTTATCAAAAAACAAATGAAAGAGAAAAAACTATATATGGAAATTGCAAAATTGATGTCGGATCTTTTTCAAAATCTTCGTTGTTTTTGTTTTTTTCCTCTGTTTTTTGGGTTAATTAATTTTGATTCTATATATTACTAAAAAGTAATTTAAAGTTTCTTGTTTGTTGCATGCACTCTTTAGATAGACGATATCTACTTAGCTAAGTGTGTTGAATCTTAGCATTCAAAGGTTGCTTTCAAAATAAAGCTTTATTTGCTTCTCAGGTTACTGCAACACATATTCATATTTGCCGTATCTTTTGGCCGTTCAGGTTACTGCACATATATACATATATGTTTATGGACTTACCAATAATGACAAACCTTACTGCATTCATTATTATATCCAAATTGGTAGATTTCTTATATTAAGAGTTTATATAAGACAAAACAAGAACAAATCCCAAGCTCACCAATTGAGTAGGTACCCAATTTACGCTTCTCAAAGTTCACTATTAATTGATTCCAAATTTAAAGCTGTTTTTTTGTTGTTGTCTTAATTCAATCTGTTTTGCATATTGTATCACAAACTCTAATTCTATTTCATTATCACTTAAATATAGTACACCCATATATATTTCCGAAAATAATAATAATAATTAGAACAAAAAGAAAATTAGGGCTAAAAATTGAGGCATATATTTCTATGATAATATTACCCAAAGAATGAGGGAGCCATGTTGTCAGTTTTATGAAGATTTATGTTTGTTAGGGGACCATTTCACAATTATTATAAGCTTGACTTTGACTATATATTGATTGATACCCCCACTTCTATATATATATATATGCATATATATTACATGAAATTACAAATCTTCACCTAGTTGTTTTGTTTTATATATAAAACACACATACAAAACATTCCTTGTATAATCATTAATAACCCCTCAACTCTAAAGTTATATGTGTTGTTTGTGTTTGTGTCTTACAGACCATTAATTGACTATTATCTTGCAAACTGTATTTGCTTCCGTCTTTATATGTGAATCGTTTAATTATAACGTTTATATAATTACAAATTCTAGCAACCAAAATCACACCCTGATTTCCACTGAACCATTTCTCCTCTTAATTAAGAAAAGAGACTGTTATGACAAGTGACAAAAATCAAAGTTTTGACCGTTGGAATTCAACAAATGTATCAAAATACGTAAATACTATGTATGGAGTCATGGAGATGATACTTGATGACGTGCAAACCGACAAATTCTCACACTTTATACCTCTTTCTCTCTTTCTCTTGACCTCTGATATATGTGCTTCTCCTTATATATGTATGTACATCTTGTTTACTGAATGTTCTCACACTTGGTTCACCTCTAAAAGACAAATTTGATAGAAAACTTCTTAGTACGCCTCTACTGCTCGTATGGTCCAACAAAAACCCTATTTTCTATTTTTAATTGTTCTTAATTAATATATACAGTGAACCCTAAATTTCTCATGTGTCTTCTTGTTAATTTTTAGGAAAAGATATGGAGTGGACAAGCAACATACAGAACGAGAGAGTTGCTTCAATGCCAACGCCACGCTTGTTGTCTAACTCTTCTAACTCGCTCCACACCTTCGGCTTTGATCCTTCTTCAGGTACGTGCCCACCAAACTAAATTCTTACGCAACAACTTTATATTTGGCCAAAAGGGGACATTAACCCTAATTTTAATTTTTGTCGAGTTATAGATATCAAATTCTTACATATATAGATAACCAAGGAGACTAATTGTAAGAAACTCACAGAAAAATTAATGTACATGTAGTTTTTAATTTATGTCAATTAAGGTAGTTTGTTTTTCTTCTTATTTTATTTCTTTATTTATATTTGTTAATTTTAAGATTGTTATTTAGGAGGAAACCAGTATCAGCCTGCCTATATGGAAACCGATTCGGTTAATATCCGTTTACCGGAATCAGAAAAGATGATGAATTGTCCGAGTAACAGCAACGAGATGATAAAGAAAATTAGGAGGCTAACAAGTGAACAATTAGCTTCACTTGAACAAAGTTTTCAAGAAGATATCAAACTAGATTCAGACAGGAAACTGAAGGTGTCAAAGGAGCTTGGTCTGCAGCCACGTCAGGTAGCTGTTTGGTTCCAGAACCGCCGTGCACGGTGGAAGGTGAAGCATCTTGAAGAGTCATACGACTCACTTAGGCAAGAGTACGACGTCATTTGGAGAGAGAAGCAGATGCTACAAGATGAGGTCATTTTTACTATATATCTACTATCTTTTCTTGTTTCATTATTTCAGAGAGTAACCACAATTGCTTTGTGATGATGCAGGTGAAGAAGCTGAGAGCTATCATATTAAGAGACCAGGATTTCATTAAGACACAATCTAATCTTGACAGCAATAGTCCGACGATGGTTGCTTCTTCTTGCTGGCCACCGATATCACAACCTTATCCGTGGTAGTCAGAGAGCTTTAGACTTGGACTTTTAGTTTATTGTAATGTTAGACTATGAGAAGCTTTTGTTCATTGTATGATTTTAATCCGAACATTCAATCAAACTTATTCCAGTAGTTACTGTCTCAAATTGATAGAAAATTATATGCGCAACACGTGAATCCCAAGAAAAGATGAATAAGAATCATTCACTGAGCTGCAGAGACAAGAGACAGGGAAGATAGAAGATATAGATAGATTACTTGAGAACCATCGAGAGGCCACTGAGACATGATGACGTAAATTTAAAAGCCTATAGCTAGGCGATAATTAAGTACATTACGAAGCCGACACTCTTATGTTTTTGTTGCGATACATCGTTACTAGTTTTGCCCTAGCTAGTCAAAAGTCGGTGAACCTGAATTTTATTATTTTATTTTTAAAACATTTTTTTTTTGGATTTCTCTAGTAATTACGTTGATACGTTTTTTGATTTTCACAAAAAACCTAAAAATCAATTGATATCTATCTTTTAAATTAAAGATTGAAAATCTTTAAGATATTAATATAAAGTGTTTTCCTGTTATGCGATATAGTAAAATGATTCCAGAATAGTTTAAATAAAAATAACAACGGATATATAGATTCTCGTGATAAATATTACTGCATTTTTATGACAACATGTAAAGTAGAATTGCTAGAAATCTAAATACATAATAATGGAACTAGAAAGTGTTTAATAATTTACCTCGTAATCTCCGATGAAAAATAGTATCTCTAATTATTTATTAAGCTAGACTACACTGATTTTAGACAAGTACAAAGCTTCCACAAATTTAATACGATGATCGTGTTCATATCAAGGCGCAATTAATTATTTGGAAGTCCTTCAATATTTGGGTTTCCAACCTCTTTGTTTTATTTGTTGTTCTCTTTTGGCTTAATGTAAAATTCTTCTGTTTTGATTTATCGGTTATACTCTTTATAAGGATGATCTACTTACTTGATTCTTAGATTTCAAAGGCTGCTTTTTCAAAATCAGCTTTTTTCTTTACCATATAGCTTTTGGCCTTTCAGTTTACTGCACATTTATATATTTATGGACTTACCAATAATGACAAACCTTATTGATTTTACAAATCTTTTGAATTTTAGATTGTGTGTGTATATAAAGACAAAACAAAAATCAACAAATCTTAGGGGCAAAAGTAAAACTGATCAGGCATTTGTGTATATCATATAGTCTGTTTTTATGGAGTTTTCTTGGGGGACCATTTCAATTATTGATTTTTACCTTGACTTTGACTATATATTCGTACCCTTCTCATATATATATTAACTACATACATTTTACATTTCTGTATCTATATTAATTATTATGTCTTACGTCAAATTCTTCTCACACAACATTTATATTTATTAACAAAATATTCAAAAGTTTCTACATTTATATTTAATCTCCGTAGAAATCAGTAAATTTTTAAGGTGATGATTGAAATGTTAAAATCCACAAAAATATTTATGTACATACTAAAGGATTTATATAAGGTTATATGGCAACCACAATTGTAAATTTTAGCATACGACAATCATACCCTAGCTTGCGTGTAACCCATTTGTCCCATCTTGTAATATAGAGAGAGAGATAAAATTAAGACCGTTATGACCAAAAGAAACTTTTTTGACCGTAAGATTCATAAAGTATATATCCAATGTAAGTAAAGTAAATGTTAGGGAGATGACGAATAATGACGTGCAAATAAGACAAAACATTACATTTTACACTCTTTGTCTATCTCTATATATCTCCATCTCTTACTCGAACTCCAAGTACTCTATATATATATATCTGTTTATATACATATAAATCTTTTGTTTATTGCATCCTCTCACATTTTGTTGCACCTTCGAAAGGCAAATAAATTGTATTGATTGAAGAAACGGTTCACCGAACAAAACCCTAATTTTCTAATTTTAAATTCTTCGTTAAGAGTAAACCCTAAGTTTCTTCTTCTAATTATACATCCTGATGTCTTCTTTGTTTAAAGGATACGAAATGGAATGGTCAGTGACGAGCAACGTACCGCCACGATCGGAGTCTAACTTCTCTAATTGGCTACGCAGCTTCGACTATGATCCTTCTGCAGGTATATATAGATGCTTTCGTTTCTTTATTTTTAAATTGAACAAAACCGTCCTATATATATCTTTGTGCCTTTGATGATCGATATATATGGGGTAAAGATTTTAACAAGTACACATGAACTTTGTTTTTGTCAGTAATAATCCAGTATGAACTAAAGATATCACCTTATTTTCCTACTTTAAGCATTCCAACTTCTTGTGAACTGATGAATAGAATCACAAATCTTGGAAAAACCACTCCTCCTTTATTATTATTATTATTATTTTTTGATGATATATGGATATATTCTTGTATAGTCAGTATAGAAAAGTGGACTTTATAAAATGCTGGTTGCACAACAGTCGTGATCTTTTCCTAGAGCTCGACGTTTTTAACCTAAAAAGGTTGCCGCCGATTGTTACAATCAGCTCGAAGCCGGTGGTCGGAGGCTTAGATAGCTCCGACGTCGGTCTCCCCTCAGTCTTCTTTCTTGTTATATGTTTTTTTTCTCTATGGATTGAAAGAAGAAGCTTAGATCGGTATCAATGAAGGTTTCGGTAACTGCTCAGATCTGTGGTTGGGAGGTCGACGTGTTGGTCTCTTTCGCCATCGTGGTCCTATCTGTGGAGGTGGGTCTTATCTCGGTCCGGCCAAACTCTTCCTTCACCCACCGTCGTCGCAGGTCTCCTCCCTCGTTTTTTCCGATTTTTAAGTTTCTGATCTTTCCTTGGAGTGTGTTTAATCAGTAGTTTTAGATGCTTAGGTCATTTGGGTTGGTTTTGGCTGGATTTTGTTTGGTTAGGATTAATTTAGTTAAGCTCGGTTTAGTTTCTCTTCTCGGTGTGAAACTTTATATCTATGTCGGGTCGATCTGTTGTTGTCCTTTTCTAAGTTCAGCATATCCGGGTTTAGGTTTGTTTCGCTGCTTGTCTGTATTTAGAAGATTTGATCGAGATCTTGTCTTTTCATGGGTTATGCTTATGGCGTCAATCAGTCGTTATTCGTCCTTAAGCGACATTCTTCTTCGACTATGCCTCTTTCGGAAGATTGTGAGAATTGTTTCTTTCCGGTTCAGATTCTCAGTTCTTCATTTGAGAGATGCACCAAGTCACTATAGGAAGTTTCGTCATTTGCTTTGCGTTGACTTGTTTCTTCCGAGTTGGAGGTTTTATTTCGAGTTTTTGTTCTTGTTAGTTCTTTCAATATTTTCTGGTTTTCGTTATCAATAGCTCCCTTTTTTGGGTCTTAGTTTTCAGAAAAATTTATGTATTCTGCCGCTTTAGTATTCCATCGTTGTAATATTCGAACCGTTTGTTCTACTTTTATATAATTCCAGATGAAAAAAAAAATGCTGGTTGCACAAAAAAATTTAAAAAAAATGCTGAGATTCGTTAATATTGTACGTTTTGTCTTTTCTTTTGTTTTAGTGTTTTTTCTTTTGGTGTCTAAATCGCTTTTATCATGTTATACGGCAGGAAATTCGCGTACGCATGCCGCTACGCAAACCGGACCGATTGTCTCTCATGTACCGGAATCAGAAAAGATGACCAATGCGTACCAATGTCCGAATAACAACAACGAGATGGTAAAGAAAAAGAAGAAGGCGCTAACGAGTGAACAATCAGCTTCACTTGAACAAAGTTTTCGAGAAGATATGAAGTTAGATTTAGACAGGAAGCTGAAGCTGTCGAATGAGCTTGGTCTGCAGCCACGTCAGGTAGCTGTTTGGTTCCAAAACCGCCGTGCACGGTGGAAGGTGAAGCATCTTGAGGAGTCGTACGACTTGCTTAGACAAGACTACGACGCCGTTTGGAGAGAGAAGCAGATGCTACACGATGAGGTCTTGGCATTAATATTGAAACATTAATCATTACATTTTCTTGTTTTTATCTCCACAACCCTCGCAACAATATGGTTTATAATGCGCAGGTGAAGAAGCTGAAAGATATTATAGCAATAAATCAGGGTTTAATGAAGACACAATCTAATCTTGATAGTCATCAAATCAACGGTACTGGTGAATACATGATGGTTGCTTCTTCTTGTTGGCCACCGCCGATGTAGCAGTCGCCTTACCCGTTAGTTGCTGCTGAAGGCCTGAAGTGCTGATCTTGGAGAGAAATAGAGTCTCACATATATATATATATAGAGCTCTTAACTTGGATATTCTAGTTTTAAGTAATGTTAGACTACGAGAAGCTTTTGCTCATTGTACGATTTTAAGTTAGACTGGAACGTTCTTATGTCCGAAAACCCTAAACTCAAGAATGTTTTGGACACGAGCTGATCGAGTAAATGGTCAGGAAGGTTTGTCGAATAGTTTCCATAGCAAGAATTTCAAAATTGCTCGTGAGTCACAGAAAGTTTTTCCATGTAAAATGAGCAAATCGTTAAGATACAAATAATGTTAAAAAGTATTTGTGAAAACAAAAGTAGCAATAAAACGAAGAAATTAAGGAGGAGTGTAGAAAACAGAAGCTGATGCTCAGCGTAGGTATCAGACGCAATACGTGAATCCCAAGAACAGATGAATAATAATCGTCATATGCACACAGAGCCAATTATAACGAGAGAGGCAGAGAAAGAGACAAATAAATTTACAGGAGAACGTCGAGATATTAAATGACCTAAATGCCCTTAAGGCGAACCCAAAATTTGTATACAGTGTATAGACAAAACCGTTACTTCTTTCGGCCCAGCCATGTCTTGAATAACTGAGCCCAAACCTTGTACACGTGTATTTATATATCTAACCAAATATATTACTTAATTGAAATTAAATGACCACCTAAAAGTCACCTAATTTATCAGATTAGTACTCACAGTACTTGAGTGCATCATCTATTTTTCCTTCGAATTTTCCTATTTAAAAAGCCGAATTAAAAAATATAATAACTAATTTGTTTATTACAGAAGTAACGAAGGAAAACACATGACTTATTTGATGGAAAACGCCCAATTATATAATTTACACGAACAATCCCCACAACTATTTTCGTTACAATTTAACCCCAAACAAAACAAAAATGTGAAAAACAACCCCCAGCAAACTTACACCTCACGGATCCTCACATTCAATCTCCTTACCCAAATCGAATGAAGAATCATATGAAACACATCAAACCTCTTAGCCGGAGAATTCACTTCAAAATGTCTCCTTACCTTCAACACTCTCCGGTACATCCTCAGGTACTGTCTTGGCGATATAGCCGTCAATATATTCTTCAAATTCGGTATGTCTTCCACAGAAACGATCACTGAGAACGATTTCCAGTTCAATACATCGCTGAACGGAGGAACATAGCCTGAGTTTATCAGAACCGGGACACAACCCGAGTAAAGTGCCTCCACAATCCTCGGACTAGCAACCTCATAACCGCTCGGACAAATACAAAACTTGCTGTTTCGCATCATGTCTGAATAAGACGTTCCTCTAGGAAGATATTTGTGAACTCTAACGTCATTGTCTTTGTTCTCCCAATGTTGGAGCAAGATTGGTCTTACTGGTCCGTGTACACCTCCTGCAAAGAAGGCAAGGATGGGACGACTAGAAGGTGAAGGACCACCAACTAATCCTTTTAAAGATCCTGTCCGTAGATTTATCTCAGGTATTGACACATCTTTTTTCGGTTTAAACCTCTCCGAAGTGTTGGCATTGCATAGAGCTCGGATTGAATTATATCCTAGATGTGGATGAGAGAAGCTTGCCTCAGGCCCCTATACACCAAATATTTTGCAAGTTTATAGAGATAATTAGCTAACCACAAAGAACATATTACATAAACTGAAAAGATATTGTAAGCAAATATACCCAATCATGGCAAGAAAGCATGAAATGATCAGCTCCAATGCTGCGGTTCCAATACGGATAGCGATTGCCCACAAGATTTATGTAATCCTTGACGGTATTTCGGATAGAGGTGAAATCTCGAGAGTTGCGGTCATACACATATCTTACCATCTTGACGACACTAAAGGGTAGATAAAAAGCATGGGCCTTGTCAGGATTATTGGTCTGGAAACGAGTATCTGTTTCCATCTCGTAGATGAAACTGCCTTCCATAGAGTAAATGCTTTTGCAAGGACCATCATGGAACAACGGAGGCTCACCTTCTTTGTATACATATATCTTGAATTGTTTCTCCATCTCCAAGTAACTCCTAACCATTTCAATACAGAACATAAGCACATGATTAGTAAAACTTCATAAGAAAGTCTTTACCACTTTCTACAATGGACCACATGAAGACAATTAATTAGTAAAACTTCATAAGAAATCTAAGGTATGTGATTCCTTACTTTGCTTACGCATATGAGATGGGATCCACCAAAAAAATCACTTGCACTTACCAATTTAGTAAAAACAAACTATACAAAGTGTGTAATAATTATATCAAAGTACATGCATTAGTACATATATCATACCTATCTCAAGCTTTTTTTTATTTTTATTTTTTTTTGATAAGAATGTAAATATTTCATTGAGATGAAAATGGTTAGGAGTTACGCAAGCAATGGAAGCAAAATAACAATCAGTCCATCAATATCAACAAAAGCAATGAAGCTTTCGGAATCAATGAAGTGATAAACGATTTTGAAGATTTCTTAAAGATGACAACTTAAGGCACAAGGTATATATCTCAAGCTATTTAATTTATAAAGTTCTTACTATTCATAGTATTATGTGATCCGCAACGTACAATCATGATATGATATGGAGCAAATATCAACTAACTACTATATCTCACTTTCGTATACGTTTTTAATTTAGACGAATTTATAAACCAACTTAACCTAAGCGTATAATTAATATTTTACAATAAACTGAATATTTAGCAAGAAACTAAATATAAAACCGGCAGGTTCCAAGCCTAATTTGACTTAATTAAACTCAAATAAACTGTTCGCGAATCAATAAATTTATAATTCCAAGATTTGACTTAAATTTAATTAAAATAAATCCGTTGGAAGCCAATAAATGCGCAATTCCAACCCGTTTGTCTTAATTAAATTCAAATGAATTCTTAACGAACTGTAAAGTTAAATTTATTAAATGAAAAAAGAAATAACTACACTACTAAAAGAAAGTAATTATATTAAAGTTACCGATGAAAGGCCTTGGCGTTCCAATACATAGGACCAAGAGGAACATAGTCAGGGTCGTCCACGGGATCGTCTAACGAAGCGGCTTTAATTGCGGCTCGAGCTTTTTGTAGCTCCAATTCGATCTTCTCTAATTTGCTTAGAACTCTTTTCTCTTGTTTAGCAGATGATTCCGTTGAAACGACGTTATTACTCGTTGTAGTAATGTTCATCGGATTCAATCGAATGGTTCGATTATAATCACCCTGATGTTCAATCACTAATTATTTCTTCAGATTATTAATTATATTTTAAAGTAAAGAATCATTACATATTAATAAAGAAAAGTCTTATACTAAGAATTTTAAAACACATTGACTTGTGTTGTTGACTAATTAGTTGAAATCTAAGATCACACGACCAAACAGTTATCAAATAAACATTTCTCTATAATATTTGCTTTATTATTTATTTAAAATCTATTGACTAGTTGACAAATAAGTAATTTTAAAAAATTGACTCTAGTTTGACCACGGATTTAAAACATAAATTATGATAGATGTTGGTATAACATCAAACAGACACATACATATATGTCGGTAAAAAATACTAGAAAATAAAGAAATTAAAAAGACAGGAAAAGTGAAGACATGCAAAGATGAAGAAAGAAGAAAGGAATAATTTTGATATTTTCTAGACAATTTTCCAAACCTTAACGGATTCAACTATAGTCGATGGAGACGATGTTGGCAACAAAGGAGGTAACTTCATTGGCAGTGAAGATGGTGCCGGTGCCGGCGCCGGCGTCGGAGTAGAAATATGAGAAGTGGAGAAAGAGGTTAAAAAAGAAGTTGAATTTTTAGGACCAATATTTACACAAAGGAAACCAGAAACGATAACAAGAGGAACCATGAAAAGAAAGAGTCTAGATGAATACGACGTCGTTGAGGAACATGCAGACATGATTCTACACTTCCCATCAATATCTTCATCTCCCATCTCTCTCTCTCTCTCTCTCTGTTTCTTTGAGAAGAAAGAAGAAGAAGACGAAGAATCAAATTAAAGAAGAGAGTTATTGTAATTTAATAACTTTTCTTTTGCTTTCGGTTTAGGAGCAGAAGAAGAAGAGAATTTAAAAGATTGGTGAATGGAAGAATAACATTTGGTAATAAGTTGTTGCTCCCTCGTGCCAAGCGTCATCTTTCTACTCTTTCTTTTCTTCTCACATGCAAACTTCTCTCTATTCCCCTCTTTACCCCCATTACTTCTTTATATTATTCAGTTTCATAAACTCATTATATTTGATTGGTATATAAAAGATACATTACAAAAACTAAGGTCTTGGTTGATTCACCAGAGATCTCTACAACAACACTTTCCATTCACAAAACGGTGAAACCCTGAAGAGTCTCTTAAAACTATCTCTCTCTTTACCACAACCGAGACGTATTTCAAGAATTCGTGACAGTCACCACAAAGCATCACGTTCTTCACGACCCGAACCGGCTTTCCCCGAGTATTGTTTATGAGAATACCATAAGTGACGGCGAGTTTCGCGCTGTGGTGGAACAAGAAACTCTTCTTCATTAACTCATCAACCTCCTGAAGAACAAACTCGGTCTTTGGTTCGTATCCAGCTCTCAGACATTCCATTATCAGTATCTCCAATCCGCTGTATATGTCGTTCTCTTGCGGGTGGGATGTGTCACGCGCGTAAAAGGAATGTATTTTGTTTTCATGGATTAACCAGCTTTTAGAAGGATGTTTCCGGTAACCTTTTTCCCGCATTTCCTCTCTTATCATCTCAGAGCGATGCCACATTCCGGAAGCCGAGTAGATGTTGGATTTGAGGATGTATTCAGACGGGTTTTCAGGTTTTATGGCTAGTATAAGCTTTGCTACGCGTTTTGCAATGCTTGTGT
This sequence comes from Lepidium campestre, assembly GCA_009757365.2. Lineage (NCBI taxonomy): Eukaryota > Viridiplantae > Streptophyta > Magnoliopsida > Brassicales > Brassicaceae > Lepidium > Lepidium campestre. The sequence goes on from WJSH01003305.1 coordinate 102,505, forward strand.
TTGAATGAACTCTGCAGCTATCCAGCAGAGCTCTCAAAACAGAGACCTCGGGCTGGAAAGGCATTGAGTTTACCGTGTCTTCTGCTTCTTCAAGAAGACCCCAATGACCCAGAACACGAACGAATGCAGTGTAATGTTCAGTTGTTGGTTCAATGCCATAGATAGTCTTCATGGAGACAAACAGATTGCGGCAGCTACTAAGCTTATTTGACTCTGTATACCGAAATGCGGAAATCACAGGAGCGAGGGTGATCGTGTCAGGCTTGATCTCTTCCTCATTCATCCTCGACCACAGAGCTAGTGCCTCGTCACCATTTCTTTGAAGAATGTAGCAAGAAATCAAGCTGTTCCAGGAAACAACATCATGTTCTCGCATAGTGTTGAAAACCTTTGTGGCGTCATCGGAGTGGCAGCATTTCGAGTACATGCTAATCAAAGAATTCCCCAAGCCTACATCAGAAAAGTACCCAGCTTTAAGAGCATAGGAATGGATCTGATCACCCATTTCTCGAAAGCCTAATGTCCCGCAGACCTTAAGGATCAAAGTCAATGAAACTTCATCTAAAAACAACTTCTCTTCACAGAGAGTGCGATGAAACAGCGACAAGGCCTTATCAGGTAAGCCATTCCGAGCGTAACCACCAATCATTGACGTAGTTGCCTTCGAGCTATCCAGATTAGAAGGCCATTGGTCAAACAT
>WJSH01003305.1:109638-143354 GCA_009757365.2 Lepidium campestre
TTTTTGTTTGTTTGAGAGTCGTTTGTGTTTGCAACCGTTGAAACTTTTTAAAAAACCCCACAATCTTTGATAAAAAGATTAGATATTTCGGATTTAACTTATCATTGTCAGTCTTTATTCAAGTACAGAAATTTAGAACATAATAATAATCAACATGTGATGAAATACTTTCTTCTTCTTTCTTGCTTTTTGGTTTCACATTTGATGTTGACAATAATTAAAGAAACTAGCGTTTGCGAGCCGCGGTTTCTCTTTGAGCGTTGAAGAAGACAGCAGCAACAGGGAGACCAAGATCATAGTCGACCGCAAATTTACGAGTATTGAAGTGATCTCTTGAAGGAATATTTGGGAAGATAACACGTCTTTGCTTCTGCTTGAACAGAACAAACACAAACCTATGTATCCCTATGTTTGGTCTTGGCAATTCATAGCTCACTACTTCTTTTCCTATTAACCCAAACCAAATCTTTATCAATATATCTATACCATATTCTATATATATATATAAGTATTTAAATGACAAGATTTATGACGAGTCCTTACCAAATGTAGCATCTGTTGTACCCGGAATGTTTGTAACGATCCTGTTAAAACATTTTACAAAACCAATGCTATTATTTCATTTGAAAAGTATATATTGAAATGCAAAATGAAAATATAGAAAAAAATGAACGTACCAATGCAGGTGTTCTTTTAGAAAGGGATCACTAGGACCTGGAACATCTGGGTCTATCATTACCTGTTTTGCATTTCAATTTCATTTTACAATCAATAACAACAAAATATAATGACAAGAGAAAAGAATAAAAAACACTAAAAGTACAATTTCTATAATTATTGAGCATTTCACTAGCTCTCTTTTTCAAGATGGAGACGTTTTATAATTTTGGCAATCACAACCCCAGCATTTTAATTATTTATACAAGTAATTTCAATATATACCAAGGTGAAGAAGGATCTGAGATCACCACCATGGATCTCAACCCTAGGCTTGGAGGAGACAGTTGAAGGAAAGAGCTCATGGCCATTGGAGACTTGCTTCTTGTTATAACTCACATTCATCTTAATTGTTGGAGTAAAGTAATCAAGAACATCTCCTACTACTCTCCCCACTATCAATGGCTCTATCACTTTACTTCCCAAATTCTCCATTCTTTTCTCTTTCTAATTATTTGCTGAGTTTTTAAAGAGATATGTGTTGTGATGTGGGAGATAAAGAAGCCGAGCAACACATGTATTTATAGAGGTTTCCTATTAGAGAGAGAGAGAGAGAGAGATGTTAGGGGCAATCTATAAAATTCATTAGACATCAGTTCCCAATTATGTTGTATATACTAATCTCCTCTGACCTCATCTTAGGGGAAATAGTGAGTGACTTATATTATAATTTATATCTGTCAACAATCTTATAAAACTTTAGGCATAGTGTTTACAATGTTTAGCAAAATATCTTACGTAAAAGTGTCTTTGATCAAGTGATTAAATCTACCTAAATAATATTTCTTACCATAATTTGACTCCAGAAAATCATATAATCTCTATGTGATATTGATTAGGGTTTTAGAGAGGATTTGATGTATGGATAGGCCGTGTCGATATGACACATAAAAACATCTTACAAATCAGTTTTATAATTAAAGAATCGGAAGACTAAATGAAGAGAAAAAAACTAACAACAAATTCTTGAGTGTCGAAAACTCTTCAAGGAAATTTTTGAGGAAATTATTTGATATATTCTAAAATTTCTATACTTTTAATTGCGTTAACAAAGTAGTCTCTAGGTTAGTCAATAATTGAGTTCATTAATCTATAGAATCCTATAATCTTTAATGTCATTAAGAATAACCAACCACTAAAGTCTAAACATTCGACAAAATGTCTAGCTAAGTAGCTAGATATCTCGACGAATAAATTAATTTGAAGAGCTATGTTATATTAACATTCTCATCGTACATGGATTCTATTACAACTTACAAATTAAATTATTGCTCAAAGGTCATTTCACTGTCGGAGGATGGAGATTTTTGTCCTTTGAATAACCAAGAAAGCTGATAAGGAAACAATGGTTGTTACTATGAATTTAAATATCATTAGTATGACATAATATAAGCCTGTAATTATGGAATAAACCAAATCATTTATTTTTGGCCGATAAAGAAATAAAAAAAAACGAATACTTTTAGGTTGAGAAGAAAACTATTGTGTAGATTTGGGACTCCTCGCTCCTGGAACGACAACACATTGATTCTTCAAAAATAAACATTAACAATTATTGAAATCAAGAAAACCAAGATTTTACGTAGAGAAATATTCTTACAATGAAAATTGTTTGTATGATTTGATTATAAAACCTTAACAATTCCGAAAATTCCTACAAAGGCATATGTTAATCATTACTATGAAATATCAAAGTCTTATAAAAACCTTAGACTGAATAAAATACAAAGATCTGATGGAATATAATTGTTATTATGGGTTCTCCACTAAACAAATTAATTTATTTTTCTTATAAAAGCAAGTCTTGATGAATACGTTAAAATTAATCAGAATAAAGATGCAAAGCAATAGAGATAAACTTATATAAACAGACTTACATCATCATATAAGACACATTCTCCGAAAGGAGAAGAGTAAGATTAACGCGCTTAATTTAGATGATTAAAGAACGTATTAATTAGCTTAGAAAGTTTGATCCTAAACACGTAGCAACAAATCATGACTAATGACCACAAAACCATTAACGGAATCTTCTCAATCTCTCTGGTTACTGATTCAAAGACATGCGATCGGAGTTTAAACTGACTTTGAAGTCTAAAACTCGCTATGGTCTAAGACCAAGTCCACTGCAAGGTGATTCTGATGAAGCAGGAGACACTCGGGTTCGAAAATTTGACTTTAAAGTAGAGATTTTTAAAACAAGTTTTGTTTTGAATGATATAAAAGGCTTGTAGCTTCCTATAGCGGTTTTGGTTTAGGCTTAACCCATATGGAGAATATAGAAGCAAATTCTTCAAGCGTGATAAGAGATTTGGGAACACCAAAGAACCAGAACACTTATGAATCCAGAAATTGTCTTGAAGCAACAACAAAACTCAGACTCCAAAAAACATAATCACTAATCCAATCCGAGACAAAGCAAAAGAACCAAAATGTTTTCTTGTTTGGGCTTGTGGAGTAGGAAACGCATCAACGGAGTCTTCTGGCTTCTCTCTCAGACTCGAGCAAGGTGAGGATATCACCTTCCCTCACTGGTCCTTTGACGTTCCTCATGATGTAACGATCAGAGTCTGTGAACTTCACTCGAACCTGAGTGACCTGACCCCTGGATCCCGTCCTTCCCATAACCTTGACCACCACGGCGTGTTTGATCTGAGAATCCATTCTGATTGAACGAATGCACAACCATGAAAATTCAGAACATCAATTACATCAATGAAATGCATACAAAGTAAGTATATCGTGTTTATCTGTTTCCTATAAAGCAATCAACTTTATGGAGATACATGAGATAGCAATTCTATTGCAGACCCAAATCTGAAAACCATTAAGTAATCTATTCACAATCAGATAAAATTGCTAAGAAAGCTTCAATCTTGCAAGTTTAAGAAGCATAGATTCGCATCGTAATAGAAGCGAAACTAACGATTCAGTTATCTAACAAGTAAAATTACAAAGGATTGTAATCGATCGAGAGAGACAACAGATTGAGCCGGAAAGCCAACAAAAATACAGAAACGAATTCCAGATACAACACAGATGATTGTAAACGATGACGAAACCTGTAAATGAAGGCTTAACGGAGACGCTGCGACAGGGGAGGTGCGGCGATAAGCGAAAGAAGCAAAAACCCTAGTTTCCAGAGACGCGAGAAAGAGGGCTTTCTTGGATTTTATAGGCGTCCTTAATATTGTAACTCGGTTTTTAATAACCGATTCGGTTCAGTCAATTTTTATTTATAAATTTTCCCCTGGTCGGTTCAGTAATTCTGAATTGGAACGAACACATTATGCTTGGTCCATGACAATTATTCAATTAATCCAACATATAATAAATCATTCCGATGTTAATTGGTTGAATTACAATATATTTATACTCTTTGATTAAATAATGAATAACTTGATTCACCAATTGAGAGCCATTCATTCAATCCAAACACACCATAATGTCTTCCATAGATCTTTCTTCTCCATTGTATGTTTGTACATCAAACATAATATCGAGTTAATAATTGCTGGATACTAAGATAGTCTTGTGAGTTGCGAGTTAATATATTCTTATGGTTTTCATTAAACAGTTTTATATATGGATCAAAAGCTCTGCTTTGTTCCATACACACATCAAGGAAGCTATATAGGACATTTATTTCTTACTGGAATATAAAAGAACAAGTTCTGCTCATTACAATATAGCAAACAAACATTTGAAAAACAGAAGTTCAACAAACAAAAGCACAATCTCAAACTTTCTCCCACTCCTTGCATCTTGTTTTCTTCATCTTTCTTCTTTTCAGAGTCTAGAGACATTGATAGGGTAGTGAGCTACAATGTGATTATAGACAGCAAGTGTAAGAAAATCGTCAAGCTCAGGTGCAGTACACTGCTTTGTAAACATCTTGCTAGCTTCCTTATACATTCCTTTCTTAAACTTGTCTTTCCCAACTTCTTTCTCAATTCTTTCCATCTCTTCTTCCACAACTCTTCCAAACAACTCTTTACTCACTCTAACTCCAAGCCCATCTCCGTCTAATTCCACTCCATACCTAATCCATTGCCAATTCTGGACACGGCTTATCTCAGCTGTAGCTGCGTCTTCCATTAGGTTATAGAGTGGGACAGATCCTGATCCTGTTAACCAAGCGGCTAAGTATTGGATTCCTACACGTGTGTTCAGCCTTAGACCCTCGAGTGTGCGTACACCTCGTGGTATTTGAAGCAGATCTTCTTCTGTTATCACTGATGCATCTTCTTGCTTCATTGATTTGATTTGGTTTGGAGTTTTTCCCATGTGGCCTGTGAATGCGTCCATGCAGATTGGGATGAGTCCTGGATGAGCCGCCCATGTTCCATCATGCCCTGCTCTTACTTCTCTTAGCTTATCTTTCTTCACTAGCTCCAATGCCATCTCATTCGCTTTCGGGTCATCTCTTATCGGAATCTGAGCAGCCTGATCATCATCACACCACAAAACAAAAAACATCATGATCAGAGTGTGCTAATTCACACATGACTTTATTTAAAAGGGGACTAACCATGCCGCCCATGGCGTGGACACCACGCTTATGACAAGTACGGATGAGGAGATCAGAGTAACTCCTCATGAAATGCTGGCCCATGCCCACAAGGACACGGTCTGGTAAGAGGCGGTCAGGGTGAGCTTGGAAGGTCTTGACATAGCTGAAGATGTAATCCCATCTTCCACAGTTTAAACCGACCGAATGATCACGCAGTTCGTAAAGTATCTCATTCATCTGGAAAACAGCAGGGAGAGTCTCGATCAGAACCGTCGCTCTAATGCTTCCTCTCTCTATCCCAGCCATCTTCTCAGCTCGTTCGAACACACTGTTCCATATCTTTGCTTCCCTGTCAAGAAACCAAGTAACTTAATTAACCTAAGCCGAAAACTATCTTTTTTATGACAAAACTGGATCGGTGTGGCCAGAGAAACGTACCTTGAATGCTCCATTTTAGGGAGATAGAAAAAGGGTCCGAAACCGGAACCTTGAGTCTGTCTAAATTTGGCGTAGTTGTGGAAAAAGTAAAGGCCAAAGTCGACGAGACATCCAGTTGCGGGTTCACCGTCGATCAAGATGTGAGCCTCCGGGAGATGCCAACCTCGTGGCCTGACAAAGAGCTTAGCAGTTTGGTCGTTAAGCTTGTAAACTCTGTTCCTTGACTTGTCGTGAAACGTAATGGATCCATCCACTGCATCTTTCAAGTTCACTTGCCCTTTCATCAGATTCTCCCAGCTCGGAGACAATGCGTCCTCGAAATCAGCCTGTTCAAACCCGAATACCAAATTAACGAGACAAGTAGCTAGAGCAACAGAACCGAAACAAAACCAGCTGAGCTTGGTCAATTACTTGATTTTCCACAATTCAAACTTAATAAAACGGAAGATACCTCGATTCCATACCAGAAACAGAATAATGAATAGTTATTTTCATAGTTTCAATTAAAACCGAACCAGGTCCAATTATTAAAAGCATTGTAAAACAAAGACGGTTTATAACGCGAAAGAACGAGAGAGAGGGACGGACCATGAAGACTTTAGCTCCGGAGTTAAGAGCGTTGATGATCATCTTCCTCTCGACCGGACCGGTTATCTCCACTCTTCGGTCAGCAACGGCGGAAGGAACGGGGGCACAGAGCCAATCACCGTCTCTGATGAACTTAGTGGAAGGGTCAAACCCAGGGACTCCACCTGAGTTATAACGCCGTCGTGCCTCTCTCCGGCACTCCATGGCGTACCTCACATGACCACGAAACTCTCTCTGTAACTCAGCCACAAACCCAAGAGCTTCTCTGGTCAGAATCTTGGCGAAAATTTGGTCGTAACGCCCTCGAACCTCCACGCCATCCGGAGAATCATAGACGGCTACGTTTGGTCGATAAACAGACGTTTCGAGCTCCATTGTCTTTGCTTAGTTTTAAAATTTAGTTACGTGTATAAATGTGATCGAATATTATGAATTATAAAGGTGTGAGTGGATAGATGTGATCGTAAAACGCATTGACATGTGTGCCTCTTCTGGAGAAGTGTGCCAAGTTATGTATGTTTTTCGTCATCATATCGGTTAGGATAGGATTTATCTCAAATTTTATGTCTATATATATTTGTATCCTTTCTAAATAACGAAATCGTATAAACAAAGTGATTATAATACAAAATGAATTGAATAATCGACAAAAGGTTACAAACAATCGAAACAACTTCCATGAACTAGTACACACCAAGAGTCCTAAACACAGCTTTAGAAACTCTTTGACCAAATCATTACAAACCATAATCAATCTTTGATATTAAAAGTCAGCCACCAAAATTAAGTCAACCCACTTCCAATTTGACCATAAAATTAGGGCAAAACTGAAAAAGATAAAGATAATTCTCATCTAAAAGCACATTGGACAAAGAACCAAACCATTTTCATTACACTCCAAACACTTAACAAGAGTCTTCTTGTCTTTCTCCATAACTTTGCAGCTTCCATTGCAAACCACACACATGACAAATCTCATTCCTCCACATCCTCGGCAGCAACCGCCTCCAAGTCTCGCCACAGGCATATCTTGAAGTAAAATTCCCAGTTTGCCCTCTTCTTCCAACCTCATTACTTCCTCAACACTTCCTATCATCCTTCCTTTCACGAATAGTGCTGGAATCTTCACCTGTTTTGTCCCCATAATGTCCCTGATCTCTTCTTTAAAAACCGAGTGCATTGACACATCTCTCTCCGAGAATCTAACTTCATGTGAATCTAATATTGATCTTACAGCATTGCAATCCTCGAACGTTTTCCTTATCCCTCGAAGAGATGTAATGTAGACGACCACTGTGTTTTCTCCTCCCGGTGGACATTTTTCCGGGAAATTCTCGAGGATTCTCTCTGATTCTCTGGTTTTCTCGGTTTTTCTAGTCTTGTGTACCACAGGAGAAATCACCATCTTGATCTGCTCTTGCTCCTGAGACAACTCTCTCTCGTAAGAAGCCACAAGATCTGGATCGAACATTGGACTAAAACTCTTCCTCCTCGTCTGCGTTATCATCACCGACGGTTCTTCTGACTTTAGAGGGAAACTCAAACGCATTACGGCTCTCTTTGGAGTTTCTAGAATGTTCTTCGGCTTAGGAATCTGATTCGGACTCACACCTCTCGAGTTATTCCCTCCTCTGTTCTCTTTTCCTCCAAATCTCTTACTGCTTCCTCTCTTTGGAGATTCCACATTCGATTTCACCGGAGTCATCCAAGCTTTCCCGAAAATGCCACGAGATTTAGGACTAATCTTCTGTGGATTAGAAACCGCCATTGAATCTTCGAGATCTCCCATAAGCTCCCACGTATTGATAATCTCAGGATCATCTTTCTGTGTAGATCTTCTGGGTTTGATTTCCAATTCAAAGTCATCTCCTTTAGTAACTTCCTGTAACTTAGGAGAAGTCTGTGCTCGTTCATCAACATCGAGATGACCGTAAGTAGTTGAAGTAAGTGATACAATGTGATCGCCACCATTGTTGACTCGAATCTCTCTTATGAGTTTCTTCTTGACTAGTTTCGAAGAGACACAACCCATATCTTTCTCTCTCTCTGTCTCTTGTTTTTTTCACTGAGGGAAGTTTTTTATTTTTGGGGAAGAACAGAGATTGAAGAAGAGGAAAGAAGTTATCAGTTTCTACTTTTTCGAATTTTAATGACTTTCAACGGTCATATTTTTCGAACGGACATTGTAGTGGAAGACGGAAGTGTAAGTGGATCGAAAGATTTTTGTCGGAGGCCCCTAATCTTTATGTTTTATCTAGTTTTACCACAAAACCTTTTTAAAAATCCCTCGCTAGCCCTCATTTTACTGTACTTAAACTTCTATTTATTCTGTTATCACCCCTGAAGAGTACCTTTATATTCGATTTAGCCTTGTAATCTTTTGTTTCTTTGTCTAGATTCTTTCAATAGCAGACTGCAACGGTCTATTATTGTACGTTAAGCGAACGTTAACGCTTTCCAATTTTATGTGTGCCTATGAATTTATATTACAAAGTTGACCATTTTTCTTATAAAACGTACTAAATTTAAAAATAAAATAATAGAAAATCTAGAAATAGAGTCACACAAGATTGCACTTTTAAATTAAAAGATTGAAATAAATAAATAAACAGAAAAGAGAAATGGTTTGCATATCAAAATCATAATGCCACCATACAGAGACGACCCGTGCTTAGCCTTTTTCAGTCCACCTTTTTTGTACGGGCATTAATTATCAAATAGAATTTGTATGAGTCACGTAATAAAATGAATTTATTATATATAAAAAAAAGCAAATATCTGGCTTTTGATAATCGTTATTTCTTTGACCCTACCAAATATTTCCCTCCATTTATGTATAAATTGATTTTTTTTTTAATTAAGTTACGAGATCGATAAAAATGTAATCATAACAAGCAATTAACTAATATTATCCGCAACAAGTAGTGTAGTGCAATAAACGACAATTCAACCACTAACAACTAAACAGATAACAATAAGGAAATTTTTTTGAAACTTCAGATTCGAATTTCCGAATTTAAATTCATGTATTAAATAACTAATTTTGACAAAATCTATATACAAAAAGACACTGAAAAAGAAACAAAAGATGATACAACTTAAAATTTTAAATAAATCGGACCACAAATGTGTATGATTGGCCATGTAATCATATACTTGGACTCGGACCACTTATAGTAGTACCTCCGATGTCATGTCTTTTTTCAATCTTATTTTCGTTATTTATTTACTTTAATTTATTCAATCCTTTTCTTAGTCCAATTAATTGGAATGTTTATGATTCAGTGTGTTCACAAATTGTGTTTTTCTAGTTTCTAAAAACAGTCAACAAGGATTGTGTTGAGCTACTTGGAGAAGTATTGGTCACTGAATTTGGTTTATATAATAAGTACATTTCTTCATGTAAAACCCTACACATAACTGAGTTCAATTCATTGTTGGAACAGCAAGTAGCTCAACATACACACACACAATCAACATATATCTCTATACGCATAGTGAGGAAGAAGAAAACTTAAGCAGCATAAGTTTGCTTGAGATACTCAACTATTTCTGCACTCTCAAACATTGCAATTCCAGTGTTTGGATCTTCCAGGTAAGGTACCTGTTTGCATATAACAACATAACACAACTCATCAGTGTCATTATTCTCTCTTTCTCTATGTATGTATGTCTCTAACTCACCTGAAAGTGACCCGCTTTCTCCAGCAATTCCTGCCGTTTGGGGCTACCACGAGCGCAACTGATGGATAAAAGCAAACAAATGAGGGTGATTTCAATCAAAGACTGTAACTTTGTTCCTTAGCTAATGAAAACAGCTAATGGCGCCGGTATGCGATTTTCAAACCTGCGCTGAATGTGTGGTAATTCCAGTTCTACAAGAGCTTCACGTACAAGCTTGCAGAATGGGGAACCCTACAGGGTATATCAAACACAGACTGTACTTTATTATGCAAATAAGATACAGTATCTGATGGTCGAGACTAAACTATGAGATCAAAACCTCGTATGCCCAGAATTCGAGTGGCTTAGGTGGTAGTTTTGCTGGTGTGTACAAGTTACCCTGCAAGATAAAAACTCAAGCATTTTGTGACTAAAGCGTTGCTTATACCGATATTGTATGGTGTACATAGTATTCATAGTTGAGTTTTGTTCAATCACTATATTGAATGTAATAGAATTTCATTTTACCTTTCCCATACGACCAATCATTGCAAAGCCAGCTGTTATAGCCTACAACATTAAAAGAGCAGTTTTCACACTCGGATTCTGAAGCAAACGAAAATAAACTGCAACATGTGCAGAAGAATCTAACCGTTAAAGCACCAAGTGACAGACTTAAAGGAACTGTTCCATCTCCATATTTCTCGGATAAATATTTGATGATTCCATCTGATTCATACATGGACACTCCAGTATTGGGATCAACCTATATAATCAAACACAGAACACTAGTATCTTATTTCTTACTGATTAAAGTTGTAGTAAGTCAGCAAAAGAAAAGCATTAGGGTGATATGCCAAACCATGTACGGAAACTGTTGTTTTCCACCCATCTGTTTAACCTTTGGCCGAAAATTCGGACTCCCTCTTGGACAAGGATAGTACAGTATATCAAGATCCAACACTGCAACCATTTCCCTGACCTGCACATTCTCCAAAGCTAAAATGATCTTTGCGCAAGATTCAACAACTTGTTTCCATGGAAATTTCAAAATCTTGGCTAATTGTGAAGCATCTAAGACAATGAGAATGATTAAGAAAGGGCGTTACCTTACGGCAAAAGGGACAGCTTCAATCGCATACCGGAAAGAGGAAACATTCATTTGATGTCAAGAGAGAATAGAAAACCATATGAATCTAAATAAACAATCAAACACACATTCAATAGAGCATACAATACATACCCTTCAAACTCATATATCTCAATAGGTTTCTCAGGGCGAGGCCCAAGCTTTGAGGTTTCCTTTACCGTGACCCCTACAAATAGCATCAAGCATTATGATTACAATCTATGCAAAAAGGCTCCCAGCTTTGTAAACATATATTCATCCTCTAATGTCTTAAACCATGAGAGCAAAGGTTGAAAGCTTAGAAATTATTCGTGATTACCGCCAAGACGCAACGCATACTGGTCAGTTGGAATCTCTTCTTTGGAAACGAAAGATGCAGAGTACCTGCTCATACACAACGAAGAGATCAAACCAATTTACTGTAGCTACATCAACTGAAATCATAAACCACAGTAAACCGAGCATATAGACGAGTGAATTTACTAAATTCCGGGAAAGAGAATGAACCAATTACCCGGAAACGAAAACCCCAGTGCCAAATCGAAAAAGCAATCCAATTGATGCACCCAATACATCGAAGAGTTTTCCAGGTTTGATGGCGAAGCGTTTGGGCTCGGGTGGCTTGAAACCAGGAGGAGCAGTGAATACAACAGGTCCAGTGTCCTTCGTGGACACTGAAACGGAGTCGGAAGGTTCTGCTGAAGCTTTAACCATAACAAGGGTTCGAATTGAACTGCTTCGTGAAGAGGAGACTGATGGGGAAATCGGAGGTTGAGGGAGGATATTGTTCACTGGTATCCCCGCCATCGAATTTTCTTCTTCTAAATTCTCTATTTACTTTAAATTTATTTTATTCTTGTTTTATGATCAGTTTAAGTGTTGCAACGAAATTGGTGGTTCAAACTTAACCAGCCACTCTCGTTTAGAGTTAAGCTGAACTATAATCAGACAAAACACATCTGAGCTTAATTAGTTGACGTTAATCCAATATGGGCATTAAACTATTATTGGGCTTTATGTCTGGGCCTTGTATGTCCAGAGGTTATAATATCTGAACAACAAAATACTCTTCGGCCCACCAAACAAAACATATTTACACAAATATACAAGATGATACATAGTTATTTCATATTGCAAAATAAATAAATAAATAAATCTTCAATTTATGTATTTCAAAAATTTCGGAACCAAAAAAGAGAACTCTAATTCAGAGGTTATATCTTAAATTATAAAACATGAACAAACTTAAAAAATAAAAATGAAAAAAGGAGAGAGTCTTGAAGGAAGAAATTGGTTAAAGAACTTGGTGGAAGCAAGAGCAATGGTTTCAAAAAGAGGTCCTTGGACGGTGCCTAACAGGAGAAGACTGCCACGTGCCGTAAGTGGATTTGGTGGAGACTAGCACGTGAGCCGACCAAAAGTATGGGAACTAAGGCCGAGTTATCTAAATTCCTTTTGCCTTCGTCACAAAAGTGGTCTCTACTTTCCAAACGAGAAATGAGAAAGGAATCACATACTTTACTTCATTTGTTATTTTTAGCAATTCTTATCTGCTATGCTGCTTCTCTCTTTTATGATAAATTCATTTCCTTACAAATTCTACAACTTATAATTCACATTAATATATCTTCTAGTTGAATTACATACAAACTATATATGTTTATTAGTACATGATTTGATATGTATATATCTATGTAATCCAATTATTTTCTTATGAATTGTTTATTTTGGGTAGTATATAATATACTTTGTAGAATGAATAGTTACATGAATCCTCTTATTCTATAGAATTAACTTTATGTATAACCAACATTAATCATACTTATACAAAATTATTAAAAGAGAGTTGAATATTCAAAAGTGAACCAAAGCAAATCATTTGTTGATTTCGCTTTTGATTGTAGGCTGTTTATGCGCTTTGGAAATAAGCTTTTTCCTAGGACATTAATGTGGTGACAAATAAAGACAATGACATCCATATAAAACCACTATATTCTAATTCTATGAGCATTGTAAAACTTTTGCATGGCATTCACCATTTTATTTTCGTATATTAATCTTAGTTTTAACTTTCATATATAGAGTTTTTCGAAGCAGTTTTAGAGGGAAATACAACTATTCTAATGCTAACACAACTTTCCATGTTAAACATTCATGCATATGATTTTTGGTTCAAGTTTATCGTTTCTTAGGTTTATAGAACACTAACTCGATCGCCTTTGGGATTTGCAGTAGATTTGATGTTGATTTTTGTTTTGTTAATTCTTATAAAAGTGTATTCCCAAGAAAATCTAGTGGGACCTTTGGACATGGGACAAGCATGGTCAATTACCACTAGTATACATGAATGCAAATAATAAACATTTCTATGTGTGAAACAAACATTACACTACTTTAGAGATTAAATTATATATAATATGCGAATAAACTATATAAAAACCAATTTCCTGAATCATTAATAAATACTTAGGACTTGGTTAAAGGGCAGAGTTAAAGTTTACCAAAACCATTTCCACCAATTGAGAGATATGTACACATTTTTTCTGCCACCAGCACTATCATAGAGGAAACGCATTCGATGCCCTACGTTTGTGAGCAAAAGTCATTGGCATGCTTTTTGTTTTGAATAGTCGGCGGCTCGATTGATTATCCACCCACACCACTCATCATCATGATAAAACCTCTAAAATCTATGACAAACTATACACATTGAATACCACAAAATTTATTCTCTGCATGCAGTTTTTACTCATCGATCCTTAACCTTAAAACATTAAGCATGAACCATCCTCTCTCAATGTTTATATTGAAGCCTTGGATCACTAGTGTACATGATAGTTAACACAATGTGTAAGGGTCTCACACATGCTTCGAATTCCACAATCAACGAGCTTGAAGAGCCCTGCAACTTCAGTTCTTGGTCATTTCTTGTCTCCAAATGACATATATAGAACTGCATGTGTCATGATGTGACGCATCCACATCTCACACAATACGTAATTTGTTATATTAAATACGATCATAATGTACTCTTTGCACCACCGTGTCAAAGTCATTATCTTAATAAAAATGAAAATCATAAAAGAGAAAATGAGATAAAGGATTCATAGAATAGTGAACAAATTGCACCACCCGACCACACCACTACCCACCCACCATAAAAAAAACATTAAAGTGAAATGAGAGAAAAATCAAACCGGGGCCTACTTGATACAATCCGTAATAATAACGAAATCACAAAACTCTTATAAATACACAACACACAAATCTCCAAGCAAACAATAAAAAACACATCAAAAGTACAAAAGAAAGAAAGAAGAAGAAGAAGATGGGAAACTGTTTAGTAATGGAGAAGAGAGTGATAAAGGTTATGAGAAACGATGGCAAGGTTCTTGAATATAGAGAACCCATTAATGTTCATCACATCCTTACTCAATTCTCTGGTCACACTCTCTCTCACAACAACACTCATCTTCTCCCCGACGCTAAGCTTCTCTCTGGTCGTCTCTATTATCTCCTGCCTACAACAATGAACAAGAAGAAGATCAAGAAAGTGACGTTTGCGGATCCTGAGGTTGAAGGCGATGAGAGATTACTAAGAGAAGATGATGATACTGGTGAAAGCAACAGCAACAGCAACATCGATAGTGATCAAAACAACGAGAGTGTAAGTATTGTGAGAATGAAAATCGTTGTGCATAAGCAAGATTTGGAGAAGCTGCTTCAAGGAGGGTCAGTCCATGAGATGATGTATCAAACTCTAGAGAAACAACTTTTGATTACTAATGATAGTGATGATCTTGAATGTAATAGAGTTTGGAAACCTCTGTTAGATACCATACCTGAATCTGAAAGTCTCAGAAGAACATAACAGATAGATGATAGATATAAATATGTACACAAAAACAGTCTTGAGCTTACTTAAAGACAAAACTGTTTTTGGGTTTTGTTGTATATAAGCTTTGAAGCTATGTTACAGAAAAAGACTGATATGAGCTAGTTTTAGTTTCTTCTTCCCTTTCTGTTCAAATCTCTTCATCAGTGAATTAGATTAAGTTGGTTTTGTTCATGGTCAACAAGAATAGTAATGTGTCACTGTTTTGGTTGAGACATCCACTAAGTAAAGGACTCTCAACTTCAAATTGAAACCAACACACATATTCATTTTACTTTAACTGTAGCAAGCAAGAAACCAATAACTTAAACCAGTTAACACTCTAACAGACATACAAGTAAAGCAAAATCTTGATCTTAAATCTGAAAATTTTCCCAATTATGAGATTTCAGTGATGTTTTTAAGGGGACTATTTGTATTTTTGCTAATTCTAATTTTCTATTTTGGATTATGAAGCGGTAAATTAATAACCGTTGTGGTGGACCGTTTCTGATGAGGATTTTGAGAGGTGTACCGATCGGTTTGATTCGGTTTTGGATTTGCTACACTGTGTCGTGGGAGAAAGATAATCACTTTTTCCAGGCACTGAGAGAAAGAAATCCGAAAGCTTCGATTTTGAACCATATAAACTATCTTCCATGGCGGAAAATCGAAATTACTAGAGAAGAAGAAGAACATCAAGAAAAAAAAGCCGTGTTGTGTAATTAGAGAATGGCGTGTGTATCTACATGCTTAATCCTCCCCCCTAGGTTAACACAAGTGGATTTTTCATCAACGAAGCCTTTGATTCGCCTCAGATCTCCTGTTGATCGTTTTTCTTTTCCTGGAGTCCTGAAGAAGAGGAATCCCAGCATACGCCATGGAATCGCGGTGGTGAGAGCTGCGAGTATAGATAAGTTTAGTAGCGCAATTAAACCAGGGGGATTGGTGGAGAGCGATAAGTTGCCGACTGATGTACGAAAGCGAGCGATGGAAGCTGTGGACCAGTGTGGCCGAAGAGTCACCGTTGGTGACGTGGCTAGCAGAGCTGGCTTGAAGGTTACCGAAGCTCAGAAAGCACTTCAAGCTCTCGCGGCTGATACAGATGGGTTTCTAGAGGTACTCATTGATTCGATTTCGTGACCATTAGTTCAGATTGATACATAAATTTGAATTAGCCGTAATGGGAACAGTAAATTGAACTTGAGCAATTCAATTGCCAAGATTTTAGCAGATTCTGATATAAAGTTTTCTTCTTTATGCTAACTTATGTTTCGTTTAGTCGTCTGAAACTGCTAAATTCAATGAAATATTTCTTCATTTAGGTCTCGGATGAAGGTGATGTGCTTTATGTTTTCCCAAGGGACTTTCGATCTAAGTTAGCTACCAAGTCCGTTAGGATACAGATTGAACCATTTCTTGAAAAGGCAAAGGTAGTGTCTTTTTGTTATGATTTTATCGTTTTTCTTTTTAACGGTGAATCGATGTGAACTCAAATGTTTAGAGCTCTATTGTGTGCATGGCAGGGTGTTGTAGACTATTTGACTCGTGTTTCCTTTGGCACGGCGCTTATAGCCTCTATTGTTATTGTCTACACAACAATTATAGTCCTACTCTCAAGCAGAAGGTATCTGTTTGACTTGATCGCAATTAAGTTGTCTTGTTATCTCGATATAGCATCATTCTTGTCGATGGTCTTGGTTTGATTTTCTGCACTAACCTTTTAATTTTGTTGTTCATAGCGAGGACGATAATCGTCAAAGAAGACGCGGGCGCGGATTTGATTCTGGATTCAATTTCTATATCAACCCTATCGATATATTTTGGTAATCTACATTTCTTTTAAAAGGGCTTCTACTCTTGGAAAATCAGTAATTGATTTAATGGAACCTCCTAGTCATATTCTAGTGTTTTTATGTAAGGTACTGGGATCCCAATTATTACAATAGGCGACGAGCTCGAGAAGATGAAGGAAAGGGAATGAATTTTATTGAATCCGTAAGTGGAAATTTAGCTTGAGAGCTTTCATGCGTTGCTATATGTTTCTTCCCTTATTGATTTTTGAGTGATAATGGCTTGATTTAAGTAAGCGTTGATCCTTAGGTGTTCTCGTTTGTTTTTGGAGATGGAGACCCGAATCAAGGAATTGAAGAAGAGAGATGGCAGATGGTAATGTGCAGGACTTGAATTTACTTATATTTCTCTTTATGTTCTTGATCCTATTCAGGTCACTAATCTGTAGACATCTTCGATGATTCTCCTTTTTTTTTAAATATCCATGAGAGCACTGGTGACTACTTTTTACATATCTAACGGATAAGAAACGTATTAATGTTTGTTTCTAGTTCTTTTTAGAAAAGGTTATACATATGGAAAGATACATCACACTCATATAATGGGGTTTTAGTAATTTACTCACTATTGATACATATTTACAGATTGGGCAGTATATAACTTCTAGAGGAGGTGTTGTTGCAGCTGACGAACTCGCTCCTTACCTTGATGTGCCATCTTCCAAGAGTGATACGGTATGTTTTGCTTATGGTTTCTTGCCAGGGGAGCCAATGAAACTATGCTAGCTGTCTTTGTGCTGGTCCCTTTGCACTCCTTTACTTCTCGTACTAATTGTACCACTAAAAAATAGTTTTCAGCTTCTCAAGGTTTCTTTGATGTTCACAGAACGATGAATCCTACATTCTACCTGTTCTTCTTCGTTTTGATGGTCAACCTGAGTTGGATGAAGAGGTATTCAAATCCTCTTTCTGGTTACTGGAAATGTGATGCCCAAATGTGCATATCTGTAGCATTTTCTTTGGTTAGTTTAATTAATAATTATTTCCTGTTTCTTAGGGAAATATTTTGTATCGCTTTCCGTCCCTGCAACGTACAGCTTCTGGATCTAGCAGACGAAAGGAATACGTGGGAAAATGGTTTGACTGGGTTGCAGATATGGAAAAGTTCTTCAAGGAGAAAAAATGGCAATTTAGGTTCTTGTCCTTGTTTTCTCCTGGAATTTAAAATTTACAACTTTATTGCTCCCTGACAATGGAATCTCCTTTCTTCACAGTAAAACAAATTCATCCGAGAGAGCAATGGTCATTGGCCTAGGTGCTGTTAATCTCTTTGGTGTTGTTGTTCTAAATGCCATGCTAAAGTAAGGCCTCTAGTCTACCTATATTCCCTAGTGTGTGTGTGCGTTTGTGTGTATAAACTTCGAAAGCAACCTTGTTTTTCTCTTTGTTTTCAGGGAGATGGCTGTCACGCCAAGTGGATTTCTTACATTTGTTAAGAATATATATCCACTACTTCAAGTATGATTTAGTTTCTGTTGATATGGCAAACTACTTTTATCTACTTGTTTTCCTGATTCTTGAAAATATAGTAAATCTATCTTGGTGTCCTTGGTTGACTGTACAAACGACTATACAGATATACGCAGGTTCCTTCTTTGCCATCCCTTTGATTCGGTGGTTTTCAATTAAGAGAAAGAACAATCAGATAGAGAATAGAAACAAAGCTCGGCTACAATTTGCACGAGCACTTGAATCTCCAGATATCACACTACGGCGTAAGGTAAGCCAGATTAAAGCACATTTCTTGGATTCTTTTCCTCGAAACTTCATTTATGTTTTTTCTTGTTACTTGGGAACTGTGAAATAACTCCTTTAAATGATACAATGCAGCTACTGAGTGCAAGGGATATGGCTCAAAATACAGTCATAGGGAAGGAGCGGATTGTGTACAGTACAGATAGAGATATGATGGAACAAGACTATGAGGCAGAGGAATGGGATAAAAGATTCAAAGAGGTTGAGAAATTGGATTGAAAAGTAAAATCTGGTAAGTGACTAAAACAGTTTCACAATTTCTTGCTGCAACTTGTAAGAATGGTTCGATATGAATCATGTACTTCTTTTAATCTCAATCTCAAATTCTGCAATTGGTTTTAGGGACTTGTGACCTTGTGCTGTTATGCTAAGTTACATAGCAGCTCACACATCATCCGCAACACAGAACTATCTCAACAACGTAAAGAGATTCATTCATGGACGCTCAAGTTCCAGCGGATGACACAAGCCATGGTACATACATAGTACAATTTAGACATTCTTCCTCTCTTTGAGACAGAAAATAATTGGTTTATAGGTCTCTAAAGTTCCAGAAGTAAAAGACCAATTTGTGCTGCTCCTTAACACAGCCATACATACAAGCTTGGTCTTGTTTTTATTACTGAGGTGATCTAAGTATTGCTTGTTCCTGAGAGTTACCACCAATGTACAGTAATTTGTTGTATATACAAAAAGTCCGTTTTCTTGCTCATGAGAATGTTTAATATCTCATCTTTCTGTATGTATTATGAAATTGAGTTTAAGAGAGCTCTTCACTTTTTAGAGAAATTTGAGGAATCAATCACCCATTCCATTTTTGGTGACGAAATTGATTTGAAACAAATTAGTGGGGCCAAATTGGAAAATGTATATAAATTGTGAGGGCAATACAGAAATATATGACGTGGATGCTAAACGAAGCGTGGTATTCACAAGACCAATCTTTCTTTCGCCTCCATCGTCTGTTATTTTTTGACCAAGTAAAGAAAATTTCTCAGAAAAAGGAAGAAACTTTCGCCAAAGCTTGAAATTTTTTTCTTCCATGGCGAAGACAATCTAAGAAGGTCGTTTATCATTGAAACAGATAGGGAGATTCTGAAGGAATTTAAAAATCATGTCGAGATCTCTGGTGAAACGCCTTGCTCCGTATTTGGCTGGTCGTATTAGAGAAAATCATCGGATGCTTAATTTTTCTTCCGTTTCAGCTCTCAAAGAAGCTTCTTCGTCTTCCCAATCTGAATCTTCTTCTCTCGAAGTTGTTCATCTCAGCGATAATTGTATCCGGGTATGGAATCTGCTGTTGTGAATTGATCTCTCGGAAATTCCGATTCCTAAGTTTTTATGAAATTGGTTCTGTTGGAATTTGCTCGAATTTTGACGAGTTTTCAATGAAGTTCTACAGTTTTAACAGTTAATCGGTTTGTTTTGAACATCCATAGTTCATGAATCATGATTCTGCACAAATGGAAACGATGAAAAGCTTTTATTTTTTTTAATCTCTAAACTGCTTTAAATTAAGCAAATAAGAATTTGATATGAAACATCGGTTTCTTTCCAAAGATGTTGTACATTGGTCATGTCGGATATGTGATCATGGGACGTGTGAACATGAAATTAAGCCTTTTCTTTCCAAAGATGTTGTACATTGGTCATGTCGGATATGTGATCATGGGATGTGTGAACATGAAATTAAGCCTTTACCATGTAAAGTTGTGCCCTTTGCAAGATAACAATTGTTTAAAACGTTTTGAATCTTTCAAGTTAACTATTTGGATTGTTGAAAGCAGACGTTTGGTTGTTGTTTTGCTCCTTCTCTTGACCTTTATGTGGTGTTATTAATTTGGCAGAGAATGAAAGAGTTACAATCTAGTGAGCCGGAGAAGAAACTACTTCGCTTGGGAGTAGAAACGGGAGGGTGTTCAGGCTTCCAGTATGTGTTCGAGCTTGATAACAAAACAAATTCTGATGACAGGTACTTTTGGTCCACCTCAAGTCTTACGATTACTATTACATATTGTTTCTTTCAAGCTAGAAGAATCACGATTCTCCATGTTACACAACGGCGTTTATTTTGTCTTAATTATAACTTCTCTTAATAACATTACAGGGTTTTTGAGAAGGATGGTGTAAAGTTGGTTGTAGATAATGTTTCATATGACTTTGTGAAAGGTGCCACGGTTGATTATGTGGAGGAACTTATCCGTGCTGCTTTCGTGGTAAAGCCCTCTTTTTTTCATCTTTTCAAGACTTACAATCTCCTTGGACACTTTATTCATCATCATTGCTTAGATGTTCTGTGGAAGCATTTTGTATGTTTTGCCTGAGCTGATTGGAATCTATAAGCCTATATGACTCGTAACTATCATTCATAACATGTCTTTCTTGTGTCCTGTGTTTTTGAAATGGCGACAAGATGTTAGCTAGAAACTGCATGATTGGTCCATCCATATCAATAAAAAATTTGAGTAAAAATGTTTTAGATTTTCATTTGACTTCTAATGCTTGCACTGGTATTCAGGTAGCTGAAAATCCGGCAGCAGTGGGTGGATGCAGTTGCAAAAGTTCCTTCATGGTGAAACAGTGAATCGTTGAATCATTCTTATTTATATGCAGTAGAAACCAAATTTGATCTGTTGTTATTATATGTATAATGCCACAAGTTTTGCTATTAATCAAGAGGCATAACTAGGGAAAGATACAAACTCTGTAGGCTTTTAGCTGAACAAATGATTTGTTCATCCTATTTTTAAACAATAAATTGAAAGATTTACACAAATGAATCTTGTATATTCTCTTAATTTACAGAACAGTTGGTCTCTACCTTCCCTTGATTAAAGACCTCAAATCACGAGTCCAGCTGATGAAAGTGAGTCCTTGTGAGTACTTAAAAGAGAAGAGCGATCCAACTCCTTTAGCTTTCCCCTCTCCAACAAGAACACTCGCTGTGCCATCATCAGTGTCTCCAGTCTATGTGCAATCACAATTACCTGTAAATGCAAACATCAGAGCCATCTAACCAGGAAATTTCAGAACATTCTAAGTGATTATTCAAAGATTGTTTAGGATGGAAGAACCAGATGTGTACTGTTACCGTATGGTCTTGCATTACACGTTCTAGAGCTTCTCTGACTAACAACTCCGACATAGTATCCAATGCTGATGTTGCTTCATCCAATATCAGCACGGATGAGTTCTGATAGAGCGCTCTTGCGATAGCTAGTCTGCACATTTGACAATGATAACAAGACGCTAAGCATCCTGTAGAGAATATATGAAACTGGGTTTTAATCACTCTTCCAGACCCCACCTTTGCCTCTGGCCTCCGCTTAAGCTTGAACCCCTGGGACCAATTCCTGTGTTGTATCCCTCTGGTAGGTTTCTGATAAATTCATCAGCATTTGCAGTTTTTGCAGCAATCTCAACTCGCCTCATGTCAATTCCTGTTGTGATATCTCTGTACCCAATGTTTTCAGCAATAGTCCCTGAAAACAGAGTCTTGTATGTGTAGAAATAGTGAAGAAACTATGATTAGCCATTATAAAAATCTTGGCATGAATCATGAAAGGAGTAAACTTTGAGGACTGGAACTTACTGTATCCTGTGAAACCAGACCAACATGCTTCCTCAAACTTCCCAGTTTGATATCCTTGACATCAGTTTTGTCAATGAAGATGGAACCTATTCAAGGGAAAAAATCGAAGAAAAAAAAAACGAAAAAAAGCAGACACAAAAGTGTGTTTAGATGACAAGTCGTTGGTTTTAAACATTGTGATCAGATGGAAACAAGTCAAGAAGTAAGATTTTCTAACCAGATGAAGGTTCGTAGAGGCGGAGAAGCAGTTTGATCAGCGTAGTCTTTCCTCCTCCAGATGGCCCAGCAAGAGCTACAGTTTCTCCTGCTTTGATATGAAGATTCAGCCCATCCAAAACAGGAACCATATCCTCACCATATTTAAATGAAATATCGCATAATTCAACTTCGCCTGCAACTTTTTCCAATTGAACGGCGTCAGGTCTCTCGATCACCTAATTTTCAATACATGGCCAAAAGTACTTTGCATTCAGATTTTGAGATAGAACGAAACAAAATCAAATTATTGGGAGTATAAACTGAAGAGAAGATCAGAGGTAAGATAGGGTTTTTGTAGTACCTTAGATTCCAAAGAGGTCAAATCAAACAGACGTTCTATCGCTGGCTCTCCTTGTTTCAATTCATTATAAGCTTTTCCCAGATCCTACATAATTCTTTAGATTCAAAATCCCAATAAGACAGCTCAGAAGCTTAATTAAATAGATGTCTAGGCGTACATGGAATGCCACACTGACAAATCTGTATTTACCTGGACAGGATCGATCAAGAAAGCTAATGATGCCACGAAGGACACAATTGCACTAGAACTTAAAGAAGAACCAGCTAGTATCACTGCTCCAACACAGAATACTGACAGTGATCCGAGATACATAACTTGAACTATCTGAGGGATAAGTGACTTCATTTTCTTCTTCTTAAAACGTTCAGATAGGTCTGCACGAGCAAACCTCTGAAACCTCACACTCTCAGAGATCTCTGCGTTATTAGCCTTCACAAACAAAATTGCAGGAAGGACCTAACAAGAAAAGTTGAAGATTTTCAAGGGGTGACAATCTAAAAGAAGAATAGAATAATCAGGAAAACAAGAATATACCTCATTCAAGTAGGTAGAAAGTTGAGCAGAGGCAATCTGTGACTTTCTAGATATTTTGCGAAGCCGGTCACCAAGATATGCTATAAGAAGCGCAACAGATGGGATCACCTAGAACAGAACCCAGTACAAGAAGAAACTTCAAATGCTCGAATTAAAGAGAAAAGTCTGAAGCAAAGGAAACACAAACAAAGACAAAATTTCTTCACCCACCATTGCAGAGACTAGTGTCAAGGCAGGACTTGCAACAATCATATGTGCCGTCATTACAGATATCTGGATAGCACTGGGCACAACTGTCTGCCATTTAAATGTAGTGTAGAGCTTATCATCAGCCAAAATCTATCCAAGAAGTTGGAAAAGAAAGAAACTTTCTCTTTTCAAAGTGATGATATTTCATTATTACTCACGTTGAGAAGAGCATAGATAGTGTCAGCAACTTCAGACGCTTCAGCAGTGATCCTGTAAGCAATATCTCCTGAAGAGATCCCATTCCCACCTTCAAAGAACTCTAATTCTCGCTCTAAAACCCTCCGATACGCGAAAACACGAATTTTGTAAACAGTTTTCAAAGCAGCTTCCCAAAGAAACGCTTGCTGAAGATAGTAAGCAACAACCTTAGTAAGAACCAGAGCAGCCAACACGAGGCATTCGCCTTTGAGCTTCATCAGGCTCGCGGCGTTGGCGTTTAAGTTGGATGTGAAGGAGCCGAGCCTGGGAACAATCTGAGAAAGCGAGACAACAGAGACACAGCTGCAGAGCCAGCCTAAAAGGATGGTTTTAGATTCTGTTTGTAGATACGGTTTAACATTTTCGAGGGGTTGTAGTGAATTGACGGTTGTATTGGCCCGGAGACGGAGAACGGAGGGTATACCGGGGCTCAGACGTCTCGGTGACGGTTGGATTGAAGGTGTGAGAAAGAGAGATGAGCTCCAGCGGTGAGACAGCGGCGGCGGCGGAACGCGGAGGAGAAATGCCATTTCTCCTATCAAGTTGAGTCGAACCAAATCGAATCAGCTTATTTTTCTGATTTGTTGACAATTTTTTTAACCGAACTAAACCGATAATTGAAGCGATTGCTAGATCCAGGGCTTTTATGAATTTAAAACCCGAGGCCCATTAAAGACCTTTAGCATCTTACATTAATATCATACGTGGCTTGTATATTCTCGGATAAGAGCGTTTGTTTTACTCAAGACAACAATGGAAAGGAAAAGGCGTAGAGAAGTCTTGATGCTTGATGAACAAGAAACCAATCTACCATTTGTTTTCTTCCATTTTCAAATGATTAATTAGTTCAGAAGGTCTCTTCAGTTGGTGAATTTTTATATTCCTTAATTAACTTGTACAAAAATAATCCATTTTGAGATTATCCAAGTTGGAAACAGTTTTAATTGCCAGAGCCGAAGCCACGAGGACCTGGCTTGCTTGATGCTGACTCCACAAATTTCTTCCTTGACTCCGCCTTTCTCTTCCTCCTCGCAGTTCCAGGTGGAGCCTAAGACACATTTACAAGACTCCATTAAACTCTGTCACATGTTATAGGTGAAGAAGCAGAAGAAGTACAAGAATACCTTTTGTTCTGCTTTCAATGCGTCCTCAAGACCGCTTAAAGCAGGAATTGATCCTCCTTCCATCACTCCCATCAAGTTCTTCATTTTCACTCTCATTTGGAAGATCTGTGCTACAAGTGCGCTTACCTAAACCAACATCAACACAAGAAAAAACAACGGTATTGGGAATCTTGTTCTTATCTGGAATCCGCAGAAACTAGCTTAAAATCCGAATGACTAGTACCTGCTGTTCTGTCTTTCCTGAATCTTTAGCAATTCTTTTTCTTCTCTCTGGAGATTCTGC
This sequence comes from Lepidium campestre, assembly GCA_009757365.2. Classification (NCBI taxonomy): domain Eukaryota; kingdom Viridiplantae; phylum Streptophyta; class Magnoliopsida; order Brassicales; family Brassicaceae; genus Lepidium; species Lepidium campestre. The sequence continues at coordinate 134,708 of WJSH01003305.1, forward strand.
TAGTAACTCTGGTGACTCCCTTTCCTCTGTTCAACAGATTTAAACCAAGAATAAGACAACCAAAATTGAGTAGAAGATCCGTATTTTGAAATGCTTATGTTTGTTTAATGAAATGGAAGAAAGGAACAGAGAAAAACCGGATGTCATCACTTCGATCATCGCTTCCATGACTGCAAGATTCTTTTCCGCTTCTCGGATTTGTGCTGGACTCACTTTCCCCATCCCAGGGATCATTCCAAGAACTCGTGTCATCGAACCCATTTTTGCAACAGCACGAGTCTGCTTTAGGAAATCGTTGAAGTCGAACTTCGCACTCATTATCTTTTTCTGTAGATCTTCAGCATCTTCTTGACGCATCTTTAAAGGCAGAATAAAAAGACTTCAATAATGTGAGAGAGAGAGAGAAAAGTTTGATTGTGGTTTTACTGAAATCTTACAACTTCTTGTGCCTTCTCTACAAATGAAAGCACATCTCCCATTCCTAGTATTCGTCCAGCCATTCGATCTGGATAAAAGGGTTCAAGATCCTCCATTCTCTCTCCACGTCCTACCAATTTAATCGGTTTTCCAGATACCTAGTGACACCCAATTAAGAGTTAAACAGCAATGTTAACCATAAATTAAGTAACTTTCATCCATCGAAGAAGAACACAAACCTCCTTGACACTCAAAGCAGCACCACCTCTTGAATCACCATCTAGCTTTGTCAAAATGGCTCCTGTGATTCCTATCTCTACATTGAATGTCGTCACCAATGCTGTGGACATTACAGAGGCACGTATAAGTATATAGCTCAGACAGGTAAGGTCCATTTTTAAGATATCAGATCTTCTTGAAATAATTAGATAGAAAATGAGTACCTGCAGCTTCTTGTCCCGTCATGGCATCCACAACTAGCAACACTTCTGTGGGATTCAGAAATTTCTTCACGTCTTTTAACTCATCCATCATACCTTTATCTATCTGTCACAAAGAGGCAATTCATGACCAAAGCTGCAACAGATTTGTGATACAGTGACTCTCAAAGAGGAAAGATTACCTGAAGCCTCCCTGCAGTATCCATTATAACTACGTCCACATTATTCTTTTTAGCTTCTTTTAGACCTTGCTTAGCTATATCTGCTGGTTTTACGTCAGTCCCTGCTGTATAAACCGGCACACTAACCTGACACAAAGAGAACAGTATGAAAATTTTATTAACGGAATAGAATATCAGCACATGTTCACACACACATTCTCCTAAACTAGACCTACGAGTACACATGACAATTCAAAAGTCCAAATTTCAATACCTGTTCACCTAAAATGACAAGTTGATCGATGGCAGCAGGTCGGTACACATCTCCAGCAATAAGCATGCAAGATTTCCCCTGTAAAATATGACCAATTATCATAAATGTCAATGTAATTTGACAGAGAGTAACAGAAAATCCCATAAAAATCTCCACCTTATTTTCAAAAGGCATACCTGCTTCTTCAGGTAATAAGCGAGTTTAGCGCAAACCGTTGTCTTACCAACTCCTTGGAGCCCAGCCAACAATATAACTGTAGGACCCAATTTAGCAAACTGTAGCTCAGATACTTCTCCACCCATCAATTTCACTAGTTCATCGTGTACAATCTGCAATAAAGCCATAAGTCCCAAGCTTAAATACTATTGAAACTAAAATGATCATCACAGAGTGAATCAACTATCCAAACCATTATGCAAATGGAAAAAAATAGGGAAGGAGATGAAAAAGAAAAAGAAGTTAAGAACCGGTTCGTTGCTAATTACCTTGACCAACTGCTGATCTGGTTTGACTCCTCGAATGACACCCATTCCAACGGCTTGGTCACTAACAGATTGAACAAACCTTCTAACAACTGGGAGGCTAACCTGTTAGCAAACACGCCAAGCAACTAAATTACTTTTACACCGCATTCTTTACAAGAACTCCAATGAAACATATCAAACACCACTCACATCTGCTTCCAGGAGAGCTCTTCTGATATCCCGCATTGGCTCAGCAATATTCTCCTTTGTCAAGACCTCTGCAAATTTAAAAAAAAACCTAACTAGCTTTAAACCGTGCTGATTCTTTCTGCATCTCCAAAAGTGAATATTACACTATCCTTAACTAAAATGATCAATTCATTCAAAAATCACGAAACTATTTCTCTCTATTCCTCTATCCAAGAGATTCCTCGTTTTTTTGCATACATGGAAAAAACGCCTTTTTTCACTCATCTTCTCCCTGTATTTCATGATTTAAGATACATGAAACAAAGTTTATAACTTTGATAATTATAAGAGATTCCTAATGTGAGTTTTAAGGCAGAAAAAAATTACATGAAACTGAAAAAAAATCGAACCTTCGCCTTTGAGTTTGTTCCAAGCAGCCTCGAGTCCACCAGTCAACTGGCCAAACATTTCTGCTCTCACTTGGCTCCTTCTGTATCTTTCATGGCCAACTGTCTTCGATTTGACCCAACTCCAAATTTCTCGCTACTCAACACAGACATCAAAAAGAACACTAAATAACCAAAACCTTTACCAAACATATAGAAACAAAAAGGAGAAAATTTGAAGCCAAACCGTGGAGGGATTTCTAGAGGAGAGAGAAGCTGAATTGCTGGTACCGGTGAATGCAGAACGAAGTATAGCCTTACTTCTCCGATTTCCGGACCAATTCTGAGAGCATGGAACTCTATTCACGGTAAAATGGCTGGAAAATTGCAGAGCCTCCATTAGTAGTGATCGAAGCTCAAAACTTTTCAGGACTTCGCAAGCGTTGTCCTTGTACGTTTATCTTCTTGTTGCAAAAAAAAACCAACTTTTGGATTGTTTCATTTTATCCGATTCGATGACGTGGCCGAGAAACAGCCGTCGATGTTTACTTCCTCAAAACGCAGCGTATTTATGGTTTTATCTAGAAACCATCGGCGGCGAGGCGAAGAGGAGGCGCGTCTATTGGAACACGCGCCGCCGATGCTGAGAGGCCGTCTCTTTTCCTCTCTACTCTCAGGTTCTTTTACGTATACTTCATCTCTCCTCTCTCATGGTGGGTGGTGCCCAATTTCTAGCTACTTCTCTAATTTTCAAATTTTGTGAACGTTGAAGAGCTTATCATGCGATAAAGGCAGGAATTTTCCGATGATTTAGGGAATTTTTCCCGATTTCTTCGGTGGGTTTTGTAAGGTTTCTTAAACATTGAGATGAGCTTTGTTTGCCATTTTATCCTTGGCTATGCCATTAGAAAGATCTGCAGGTTATGTAGTATAGGATCATGAACATATCGCAGTCATAATCAAAAAAGATTTCGTGTTTTGAACAACGAAAGTTACCATAAAAAATTTCATGATAAAGATGCTTCCAATTCCTCATGAACAGAAATGAACAAAAGCAGACACCAAACCCCAAAAAACAGCCTTTAATGGAAGCATATCTATAAGAACATGAGATATGAGACCCATAAAACAAAACAAAAGAAAAAAACCAGAGAAAGGAGAAAAGAATGTTCAAGATTTAACAATTATATTGATTTGTGGACTTCTTGGCGCTGCTGATCTTACTAGATTCATTTACGAAAGAAGACCAGAGAGATACTTTATCCTCATCCTTCTTGTACTTATCAAACCAAGAATCCATGAGTCCTACACGTTGCCTCGGTGTGCTCAGGGATCTCATCTTTTCCTTTGCAGACTCTGTCATGCTCATGTAAGGCTGGAAACCATTGGAGCTTTGAAACCAGCTCTGCTCCAGACGGCTGAAAGATCTCCTTGGGAAAGAAAATGGAGAGTCTTGTCCATCACCAGAGTCTTGTCTCTGCAAAGTTCTAAGTTTTACTTTTGTCGGGACAAGCATTTCACTTGGAATGAGAAATGAGTTTATGGATTTTGTAGACTTAGATTCACCCCAATGTTCTAGTCGACAGCTTCGCATCCCCATATCCTTAGCATATAGTGAGTCTAGAAGCATGCGCGGACTTCTTCTCTCCTGCAAAGCAACTCCTTGAGACCTCAAAACGAAACTGACCAGTTATATAAAGATACCGAGAGAGAAATTTACCTGATGAGAGCGGGAGTATTTCAACATACGCTCACGCTTGATCACACCATCTTCCTTCCTCAACCATATGGCTTTGATGTCTTCCTTCGTGAGAGCACTACTGTCCCACCCATTGCACTCGACCTTTGAGTTACACATCGAATGTTTCGATACCTTAAGTTCTTCTTTGATCTCAGATTTGGCCTTGGACCATTTTGCCTCTTTGTTCCTCTGGATGAGATTTGATGTTGAAGTTTTATTGGAACGTGAAGAGTTCAATAAAGCAGAAACCTTTCGCCTTACAGCTCGGCCACGAACAATTGCTTGAAGCCTTACAAGTGCCTTCAGCGCCCGCAACGCTTTCCTGGCCTGTTTTGTAATCAATCACAAGATCAAATACTGAAGGAAAATAGCTTTAAACAGAGACTTAGATTCTATTCAAATCTCAAAGTAGAGTGTCTAACCAGATAAGCCCTGAAGGCACTCTGAATCTTGATAGCAGCCGTATTGGGATGGCGTGTCTTGACAAAATGTTGAGATTTGAAGGCGTTTCCAGCCATCCGAACAACCTCAGCAGCTGCATTGGCGGCTGCAACCGCTGCCTCAGCTGCTGCAGCTGTGGCAATGGCTACGTTCATGGCATGCTTTCTCTGATCCTGTGTTGCTTCATTCAAAGTCCTTGACTCTTGTGCACAAGTTGCAATCTGTTGTCTCAGCTTCAGCCTTCTAAACACCCATCTCCATCTCTTTGGCTTCTACCAAAAACAAGAATCATTTTAGATTCAGAAACATAAAACAAATTCATGTCTCAAGAGAAAAGAACTAAAACCTTCTCTGCTTTTGCTTTCGCCTCGCAAATGAAGAGTCTTTTCATCCAACCAAACCAGGACCTCCTCTTCCCCATTAGATTGAGTTATCTGGAAACAAATGATAAAGCCTCTCATTGAGTGATCAAGAAGAGAAAACAGAAACCTAAAGAATTAACCCATTAAATATCAACAAGAGAATCAAACTGGTTACAACTACATCTTGATTCAACTCATTTATACTTCTCAACATCATTAAATTTATCATCCAAATCACATCAAATAGAACAATCATTGACCCAAGAACACTTAATCTAATAGATAAGGAAGAATTCTTCTTTACCTATTAACACAAAGCAACTGACCTTATAGATGAAATGTGAAATCAGAATTTGTGGAAGAGAGAAAAGGTAGAGATTCAGACACTTGTGAAGAGATGATCTCAAGTGATGTTTAAATATAGGATCCTCTCTTCTTTTCCAACTGTCACTTTCACTATCTATGATTACCGACTCGTTCAAACTCTCTTCTACCTCTCTCCCTCCTTTTTCTTTTGCTTGTTAACCAATCACTTATAATTGGTCCACCTTAATTTTATCATATTTTCTTTCTTTCTTGCCACTTTTGGCTTGTGATTAAAGAACATGTGGCTTGTCAACGTATCTAATATCTAAGCTGACAAAATATATGAGAAAGTATATGTTAAAGTAGATCATAGATATTTAATGTTACTATTATATCGCTTGAAACATATATACATTGGACCCGTTAATTATTATTATAGCTTTGAGATAAAATAATAATGACAACAATGAGTGATAGTACAGTTTAATCATTAATAGAAATTAACCCAAAAAAATTCAATAATAGAGAAGAAAATCAAATATATCAAACTTTGGAGATTTTAAATCAAGAACTATTTTGGGTTTGATTTCATGTACTTAGGAGTATTGTCGAGTATACCAACAAATACTATTAGTTATTAATATTTTATTTTTCACAAAACATGAATGAATATCTATTACTTCGAATATTGTATAATAATTAGCTCAATTTATGACAAATCTAGTTATTGGATGAAATATAAATAAAAAAATAGTTGATGGTGGTCCATGCAGACCAAAATTCGTTGTGGAGAAGATCATTACAACTTTAGATATGATGTAATTGAAACAATGATGAGCCATGTGATCCTATATGATATGAAAATTAGAGTGAGCTTTAGGTTTCATTTAGCTTCCAAATAATTCATTTTTGAGTTTCTCAACACATCCTTTTGAGTTGTTATTTAGTCCCACCACTCTTTTAACACTTTCTTTTTTAATCAAATCCAGTTTCATCCTAAGGACCTTTATTTCTTTTCCGAATGAGCAAAAAAAAAAAAATCAGTGTATCAATAATGAGATCATAAAGGACTATCTGTACCTAAGATCTTGACTTTAACAAATATCATCTTTACTCTTTTTAATTGAATGACACACACATTGTTCATTACATTTCAAAGAACGTGGACATTCTCCACAACTTGCTTACTCATCATTCAGTGACCCTTTAATCCAACTTATGATATCCTAACTAGGAGATTGTAAAAATTGACATTGTTTGGATCAACTTGGAATTTAAGAACAAGTATACAAGTGATATGGTGTAAATAAGTTGATTTAGAATTTGTTAAGATTGAATGGATGTTCTCTGTGTACATCATACTCATTCACTAGCCGAGTTAATCATAAAAAACAGATTCAAAACGCAGAAGGCACTATCTTAAAAGGCAACCATGAGAGAGGTTCATCAACTCAAAACACAAACGATAGTTCAGTGGTCACAACAACAAAATGATCTCAGAGGCCTGCCTACACAAAAACTAGATAATACCATAAGTTACTTACTTACTTCCTGAAGAGGAGGCGTTGCATTAAGGAGTCTAGATCATCATGACATCTTTTCAAACAGCGAAGAAGAAGGCCAAGAACGACGAAAGTAAGGCACAACTTTGCAGAAATCCCAAAAGGATGTCGGTTTCCGTCCTTGGTACTGAACTACTTCAACCATCTGAGTCTCTGTGTCACAGATGAAGAAATGTGATTCACATCTGATGTAAACCGAGTCAGACTTCTGATTTAGGAACGCCAGCAGCTGCGTTTCTTTAGTCCGAGTGCTGAACCTTGTAGCTTGTACTGGGTTCATCCTCCACATTACCTTAAAATTCAGCTTAGACAGCATATTCCATTGAAGCACATTGTCAACCTTTTCAAGTTTCCATATCTCCATGACCGACTTATTGCTCCATCCGTATTGTAAACACCCATCAGCGGTTTCGCCCAGAATCTGTTCATCAAAGTCGTATGTTTTTGGGAGCTTTATCACATCAATCCGTTTCTCTTCACTGTTTGAGTCATAGACTGCAACTTTACCTCCTGTGGCATACCAGTACACCACGCCTTTGATCACTCTCCCTGGAGTCCACGAACTTAGAGATATAGGCTCCGAACAAGTAAGCTCTGAGTAGCTCCAAGTGGTAGTTTTCGAGGAAAACGTCTCTACCTTCAGCTTTGTACTGTGAACTACAAAGCCCACACACTCTGCACGGATCACCTTATAGCTTAACCCTCTATCAGGACAATTCTCAGTGATCAATGACATACAAAGTTCTTCAAAATGAACTCTCGGACGTGGAAGCTGATGATGATTCCATGTCCTTGGATCCCACACATAGTAAGCTTTTGGATGGCGGCCACAGAGAAGAAGACCGTTTGAAGAATCGATGTAGTACCCAAGCTTTTTCAGAATACCAGAGGACTGGATTTCATCACCAAAACTGCTTGTTGAGAGCAACGGAAGCGAGGCTTCAGATCGAGGGCGACAAACTCCATCTACACGTTTTCCAAGGTACATTGAGTTGCAGATGAAGAAGCCAACGAGTTGAAAGCTCGGTTTCCACCTGGTTAAGTAAACGTGACGGAAGAAAGGGCTGGATATAATCTGAAGCCATCTCTTCGATACCAAAATCAGCTTGTAGATAGTTTCCGGTGGAAGAAGGAGAAGAATCTCACACATCGTATCATTGTTGTTAAGCACCTCATGAACACTCAAATTAGACGCCATCCCTAAACTGGTTTTTAACCTGGTAGAACAAGACATTGCACACACTGTTTCTTTGGTCATCAGTAAGAGAATCCAACGCAGTTAAACATATACACATATCACAAGAAAAGTAAAGACCCATATATGCGGCATTGAAAACTCAAAATTTTTTTTCCAGAATTCTGGAGAAAACAAGCCAGAAAAACTAATGTATTCTACAGATTACAATATCATGGCTAAGGAAAACACTCAACAACCATAAATCGCGAAAGAGAATCTAACAATCTTCACGAAGATTTTGTAAAACAATCTAATCTCAGTACAAGAACAAAAGACAGAGACAATCTCAGAGAAATTTCAGAAACCCTAAGTCCAACGTTACGATTGATGATCAAAAAACGATTGCGGAGGGGAAAAAAAAACTTCGATGGAAACAAAGACTACGGCATTGCTTCAAAAGAATAGAAGATCCATGCAGAAATAGAGAGAAAAAGACCTCTGATGATGACGACGAACAATGAACAAAGGAGGAGGATGCTAAACGTTTCCACGCAAGGTCAAGTATAAAAGCTACACGGAACCAGAGCCGGAGCCGGACCTGGATCCGGGTTTCGCACATAACGTGCTCATTCCCCAGTGTCTCCTTTGAACCGGATTTATTCCGTTTGGTTTAGATACCATAACCCGGTTCATGTAGTTAAAAAAAAAAAAAAAAAAAATTAATTAA
>WJSH01003305.1:143408-168177 GCA_009757365.2 Lepidium campestre
GCATCAAATTTCCGTTTCAGAAAAGGAAATACAATTAACGGAAAAAGAAAAAGAAAAAGAAAAAAGGAAATACAATTAAATCACTTTTTTATATATCATTATATTGTTTCACCTGAAAATTCAGCATAAAAAGGAAAGTTCTTGAGAAGCGAAGATTTGTTCATGATGTTACTAATCAAGTTGGGATTTTTAACCTTCTTATAAATTCTCCGTTTCGGTGTGGAGGAGCTCAGAAGTAACTCTTTTCTCTTTCTTTCTCTCTGAAATTCTTCGAATATTCTCTCTTTCTCGTCGAATTTAAGGGTTTTGTTCGTAATATCTTCCTGATTTGGAAGGACTTTCGTTGTCTTCTTCTGCGTTAATTCTTCCAAAATTCAATCTTTGTCGGGTCATTATGAGTAATTGGAGAAGACAATATCCCAGAAACAACAACAGTACTTATTATAATCATCAACGAGGGACGACGATGACGCAATCTTCATCAAAGCCGCCCTTTGGTATGATCTGTTCTGTTCTCTCTGTTTTTTTTTTTAAATCTTTATCTTCTCCGTGTAGTGATTAGTGTTTTCATTATGTGATCGTCGCTTGAGATTATGTCCGAATATTGAATTCTCTGATCCGTTTCTCATAAACAAAATTGGGTTTTCTTTGGATTGCTGTGTCTTGTGGTCTTAGATTAGGGTTTCTGTTTGTTCATCAATGTTGGTTTCCAAGCTCTTCTATGTATTCTAGGTTGGTTCAATTAGAGTATTCTCAATACTAATTGACTTTATCTTTGTTAGGTTTGTGAGGCATTTGTATCAGTGTTAAGGGAAGAACAAGATACATACATAAATTGTAGATTATGAACAACTAATGATTTAAACTTTAATTAACTCAATCAAATTGGTTTTAGAGAATGATTTGATTATCCTAAGATCATGGACCAGTTTATTGTTTGTACTTTTTTCTTGACCTGTAAGTTATTCTTTACTTGAATTTAGCCTTTGAACAGAGCTTTTTTCTAACTTTCAGTTTCATATGTTTCTGTAGCTAATGGCAAACTCCCTGTTCCGGCATGGGAGAAGGATTTCTGTGCTGTGGTTGGTTCGGTTCCATGGGGGAAAATTGTAGAGGCGAAGCGGTTTATGCACCTATACGAAAGGGTGGTCCAATGGGACGACTCAGCGGGAGAAGACGCATTCAAGAACGCTAAGTCCCGGTTCTGGGCAGATATAAATGGCTTACCTTGTGACTTGTCTATTCCTGATCCTGATGTCTACATTGACGATGTTGATTGGGATGCTGAAGTTGATAGCGAGCTGATTCTTGACCTCGAACGTGGTCCAGACCCAATAACAAAAGAAGAAGAGCATGTCGTGATACTTGATGCTTTGGTTTTATCTGGACAGTATAGCGGACTTGGTTGGGGAACCGGTTGGGGAGATGCTGAAGGGATTAACGAGGAGAATGTTGGTACGGTTAAACAGGAAAACTCATGGAACGATCAGAAATGTGATGGATGGAATGCAGATTCTTGGGGAATGAAGGAGACAACTGAATCTTGGGATCATAACAACAACAATAACAAGAACAGCTTCAAAACCGAATCTTGGAATCATAAGAAGATTATCAAGAACAGCTTCAACCAGCAAAAGATTGATAATTGGAGTGGTAGGGATCAAGGAAGAGAGAGCAGAGGCTGGAGAAAGAAAGGAGAAGGGCGAAGTGGAGGAGATAGAGTGGTGGATTGTCGATGGAGGAATGGGAGAGGGAGAAGCAGAGGCGGATTTCAACAACATTCGAATGGTTGGGGTTGGACTGAATCCTTCTGAATCACAGAGAGAGTCTCTATTGATAAACAATCTTGAGTAAAGAGCCATATATAGTATATATAGATTAACTATAGAGTGATTACTGCAGTGTGCGTGTAGAAGTTTTGTGGCTCGAAATTATTTTTGTTTAAACGTTTATGAGGATCTTTGTCACTTAAACGATGCTGAGTCTATATAAGTTTTGGATGATTTTGAGATTTGATTTTAGAGTCACAACAATATTGAAATTTATAACTTGTTAATAAATAGGGTTCAATTGTTGTTAAAAGAAAACAATAATACTAGTAATAATTACAATAAATATGGTTAAATTATTTTATCGATATATACAAAACGCTTGGAGAGGATGATCGGGAAAACGTACGAATATGCTTTCATGTCTCTGGATCAAGAGTTTCATTGTTCGTCAACTTCTAGAACCATTGAAGAGAGATAGAGAGAAGCTTCTGGATTTTCTTCAAAGAATGTCTCTGTACATTTCATGAGATCTTGAAGTTATTGTCCTGAAATACCATTGGATCAAACACGTTTTACTACCAAGAATCTAGATCCAAAATCTAAATCAAGCGATATGAATATAGCTTAAAGAACACCTAATATGTGAACTTATATGATTGAAAGAAGAATGAATTGACAAGTAGCTTGTGGTCAAGTGGTAAGGGGCGGGTCTAAATTTAAAGAGTTTGTAAGTTGGATTCTCTTGCTATGCGAAAGTAAAACACATTATCCTACTCACCCTAACACGGATATGGACTCATGCTTTCAACCCATTTGAATACCCGGAGATGAGGGTTTATCCGTGGGCTGTATCACCCTCAGAAGAATAGTCCAAGCTCCTGTGGAGACATAGATACGCACGTGTGTAACAGACTTAGGTGAATCATGTGAAGATGTCGTCCACCATTAGAGCGAAGTTGGTAAGCTCAGAAGAGCTAGACGTTTTTTTCTTTGTTTCTCTCTTTTTCCATTTAGTAAGTCTCAGCTTCTTGTTTTTCTGGGTGACGATAGAGTGTAATGGAGGTATAAATAGGGGTCAATATTCGATATTGGTGACCTGTAGAGACAAGTAGGTACAGAATATGTTTTTATACATTATGTTTTGTCCAAATATATTCATGAAGCTATTATCCTTATCGATAATTAGGAGGTGCTTTAAAAATATAAAAATAGCTTACTTTGCAAGTGGCTCTAATTTTTAGTCATGCATGATACAATTATAACATAGTATCTTATATTATATTAGAGTTAGCCAATAAACTTTGAGCTTAGTGTGTTTTTTTCCATTTATCTTTATGATCTTTATGCTTTGCTTTTGGTTGGTAAAATCGTTTATTTGATTTCTTATTAAATTAATTAGAATACTATATATGATAAAACAAGTGAGTATGGACTAGTGAATACTCTAGTAATATGAATATTACTCATTCATTTAATCATATAATTCAACAAAATAACTTATTTACGTTACCACAGCCTCCAAATTAGTAATCGAATGCGACGAAAAATGTATTAGTGGTTGCCAATAAAAGAGCCATCAAAAATGCATCCAAGTAGCTGAGTGGTAGCTATGATTAGCCACTTTGAAAGAGATGAAATATTCTCTTATTGTTTTTTTATAAAAGTTTTATATTATTTATAAGAAAAAAGAGAGAAATGCAAAATTTTACTTCATAAAAGTAAGAACAATGACATTGGATGAATTATATGTGATAATTAGCAATTGTGGAGTCTCTTCAACTTGAGCCACACTTATTGAATTATGATTCCATTTTTCTATCTCTCATTGGTTTTTGTTCATCCCACTTACAACACTAGATAATGGTCTCAACGTAATTTCACATTATGATCATAAATTTGATCTCTTCAATTATTCATTATTCGTCCCACATTTCTCATCACTTTTGTTTTTCACAAAAAAAAAAAAGAAAAACTTTTTATGAATACTTTTTCGTTTTTATATTATAGATACTTTATAGAATTATTATTGTTTTACAAATTTCTTCAAATTTTTTTATGTAAGAAGTTAGCTTATATAATTATCTCAAACATAAGTTTAAGAAGTCGTTAAAAACGTTTTGGTAGAAGCAGAGCAAAATAGCAGAGCAAATGAGAGAACATCTTAAGTCTCCGATGACAATAATAAAGACTTTCCTAAAATGTAGCAACTTTGAAATCTTCTAGATTTTAGCCCATTATCACACACACAACAACAACAATTGATCCACAGAACCCGACAAGAACTGTAGAAGCACTAAAGCCACAAAGTCGTATTACTCTTTAGGCCAGCCAAGACCCGGTCTTTGAACATCAGGTTGAGCTTCTTCATAGTCACGAGCAGAGCGAATTGATTCCTCAAAGTCAGTTGAGTCGCTCGCCACAGGAAGGAAGCTTCCAATGTCGTCTTTAGCACCAAACCCTCCAGCTCTTATCACATCTTCTGCAAATATAGAAGCTTCCATGTTCACTTCACCACGAGGCTGATCTTTACCATCTTGACTCATGCCAATCTGATTAGTAACACCGTGACTTTGCTTCTCTTCGGTCTTAGATCCTCCTGGAGATATTACTCTCGGTTCGTTTACTTTAACTGCACTTACCTCGAAATGATTAGACTCTGATATTCTTTCTTTTACGATAACTAGTCTTTTGTCTTTCAGCTAGGCATTACAACAAACACTTGATATGCAGAGAATGTGAGTAAATGATAAATCGAAGAAAAATATTTGATTTTACCATTTGAGACATCCGACTCAACTCGATCCATGTTGTTTGATTCTCCGAGAATATGAAAACCGTCGCAAAAAGAAGAAGCAAAGATCTTTATTTTTTTTTATTGAGAGCTAAAATTGTTTCTGTTATTTTATTTTATTTTTGTTTTGGGAAATTTGTAGCTTTTTCTTGGATGAAGAGACTCTGTGTGATGTGGCGGCTCCGTAGCTGTTACAGTTACACGTGGCATCACTACGAGCGTGTATCTTGATGACGTAGTCTCAACTTCGTGAAACTCAAAGCGGATTATTTCCTTTTTTTTTTGGTAAAGGCGGATTATTTTCTTATTATCTAATAATGATAAACGTAAGTATGAAGTCGAAAGTTTATTAAATCCTTAATCCTTACGCTTTCACAGGATTCAAAAACAAAAACCCTAAGAATTTACAAGATTCAGATCGGAAGTTGCTCGATGAATATACATTGAAAACTTCATTCTAAAAGACAAACAAAAATATATTGGAAATTTGTTGATAAAAGGATTACATTTAAATTTGATACATTACTTGAGCTACAATTTAACACTCTGAAACTTTTAGTTGACAAGAAAACATTGGAGATATCTCAGGACATCGTCAACAGACAAAGATTTCCAGTCGCATGAAACTGTCATTGCGAGTACGACTTTATCAAGAACCTCGCCGTTAAAACTTGGCTTGAAGTCACCCACCAAGTTGCTGCCGGGGGAGTAGCTGTTTTCTGGCGCCGGAAGTTCATCGGTGAACCATCCAATCTTCGTGTCTAGTGACTTTACAACAGTATCTGAGATTGTGAACATGCTTTGATAATCCTTGAACACGACTTTCCACAACATCCTCACTTCTTTCATATCGGCGGTGAATCTCGAGTCGCTGATGTTAGCTTCTATTTGGAACTTTTCGTTTGAGTCAAACACAAGATCCTTCCCCTGCTTCACAACCGTTGCTTGAGTTGATCCGGAAGACAAGTGGATGATGAATACGAGATCGGATAGTGAGATCTTCGGCTCCGCGGGTTTGTTTTTGCGGCGGCGTTTTGCATCGGATTCAGCGGCAGAGACTAGGCGCTTGTACGGTAACTTAGGCATAGTTTCTACGGTGGTGGCAGCAAAATTAAAGGGCTCATCATGCGCGGTTAGCATAGACTTCCATAGATCCTCTGAAGAGAAACACTTCAACCATGTGGTGGAGACGCAAGAGGCGACGGCTAGAGTCTCGGGCTTCATGTAAGATCCAACAAGGCAGAGAACCTCCCAAGACGGTGCTTTTGGCTCCCTATGTTCGTCTTCTTTGTGCAAAGCCATCATGATTACGAGTTTCTTCTTATGTTTCAGAGGGTTTTGTTCGATCGGTGCGGCGAGAGAGAACAAGACGGAAGAAGACAAGTTTGGGAATATCTGTAATTTGTTTAATGCGTTTCTTCTACTTATACTTGTATTGTTATTAGATATATCTTGGAGAGCAAGAATAAAGATTTGGAATTTATTCTTTTGGAAGATTTCCATGATTACTTGTATCACAAACAACTCAACTGAAGAATTATTTGTTTTTGTTTTCTTTTCTTAAAAGAAAAAGAAAACGGCATTGAAGAGTTTGATAATTCTGTTTAGTGATTGCGAATTTTGTGTTTCGCGTTCCAATTTTGTTGTGCGGGGAGTATTAAAGATACCTTTGTGGGCAAGCCCACAAGATGTATATTTTGCGGACCAAGTCATGTGAACTATAAGAACTCAGTTATAAAGTGAAGTTTGTGAAGTCCAACTAAAAAGTATTTTCATATATCTTATTACGATAAGGTTTATCGTAATATGAAGATTTCCATTATTTAAGGTTATCAATATATCAATCATAAACCCTATATTATATATCTTATGTTCTTGTATCACCAATAATTGTCCACCTACTTATAAATGTGTAGTCTTAAACAAGTTGGAGAACTTTGTAATTCAATCACTTTTAATTTATTATACCTTCTACACACATTCAACCCATGCAAAATAAAAATAATGAAATGATTGCAAGAACAACAAAAATATACAAAACCATGAGATCTGCAGGTCTTGTTCTTCGTGGTTCTTTGTTTTCTGAAGTTGCAAAGCTGTAGCAAGTTATCAAACAATGGAGAAACTATGTAAAAAGGTATTATGAGGCTTTGTTTACCTTATGAATTGAAAACTGTGTAACACAACATATTGTTTGTTCGTCTCAGTTCCCTGTAGCCGAAAGTGTCTCAAAAGCTTGCACCAATAACTGAACTTTAAGTTTCCGAGCTGGTGTTAGCTTCGAAACAACTCCTTGAAGCGCATTATCGACCATCCAATCCTCATCGTTTCTCTTGTTTTGAGTTTCTTGATGCCTCAGAGTCACCTTTTCCGCTTCAATATCAGGGTTGGCAGGCAAGAACTGAGGCTCCCTTGGGTTGAATTTTCTTACGTTCTCCAAGGCTTTGACGAATCTCCTAAGCAAAACCACTCTTTTAAGGTTCCTCCATCGATTCCGTACTTTTGAGACCTGTATAGTTTCACTCTTTTGTCTTGTTTCTCCTTGGATAAGGTTCTGATCTTGACTCTCTTCAAGAGAGATTTCATCTATGACCTCTCCTAATAGCTCCACTGCTTCAGTTTGATAAAGTTCTATCCTTTCACCATCCACATTTGTGTCTTCCTTCGGTTCTTCTTCTTCTTCATTTCTTGTTTCTTCAGGCACTGCTTGGTTCTCGTTGTCTTCCATCTGTTTGCATAATAACCGCCACAAACTGGAGCACTGTTGTTTCTCTGTAACATCATTGGCTACACCATCAAGTTTTGTACTCCCTTGGAGATCCTCTTGTAGATGTCTCAATTTTCCTCTTAGAATCTCAGCATTACCTTCATTTTCACAATGGCCCGCAAAAGAAGATGTGCTGGACTGACGAGAGATGTTCCTGGATGTTGCTGCTGAGCCGGGGGTGGAACCACTCCCCATATCTTGTAAGCTTATAGTGTCGAAAGCTTGTGCAAGAAGTGAGACTTTTCTTTTCTGAGACGGTGCTAATGTCGATATGGCTTGTCGCAATGCATAATCAAGCATCCATTCCTCTGAATTCCTCTTCCCTCCAATTGTCTGATGCCTCAAACGGATCTTTTCAGTTTCTGGATCGGGTTCCCAAGGCAAAACCCGAGGAGTCTTGGGGCTGAGTCGTGTCAGACTTCCTAAATCGCTAACAAACCGCCTGAGAAGAATGACTTTCTTCGCATTGTTCCATCCCTTCACTCTTTTCTCATTAAACTTTGATTTGAATGTGATCTCCCTAGCTGAAGGAACAGGCTCTTCACCAACTTGAGAATTTCTTTCGAAGAGTTCTTGATCTGTAGTTATATCACTATCTACAGAATGTCCATCAGATGAGTTATCCGGAATTTCAGAGAGAATTTTCTCAAGCGCTTCTCTAACAAGTGTAACTGTGCCGCTCCTTCTCGCATCACTCTGAAGACCACCAGCTCCATCATCATATTCACCTTCAACTGAAGCCACTGATTCACCATCTGCAGAATCAGTTCCTTCTTTCTCTGTTACCATGTGTTTATAGAGAAGCTTCCACAATTTTGAATCTTTCTCTTTCTCAACCACGATTCGATGTTCAACAGTTCTGATCGAAGGAGGTAAATTTCTAGATACCTTCGGTGTAGAATCAACTTCCTCTTCTTCTTTCAATTCCTTTTCATGTACCTGAAATCTTGCAAATACATTTTTAATCCTCTGTTCATCTTTGTTGACTTCACAATCTTCCTCTACTTTCGGTGTTCCTTCTTCGCTAATTTCATCATTGTTCCGGGGAGTATTACTGTTCTTGGTTTGTTTAGGAGTATCATGGCCATCAAGGACTGTATCAAACGCTTGGACAAGAAGTTCTACTTTCTTTCTCTGTATAGGAGCCAATCTTGATATAGCCTGTCTCAAAGCATAATCCAGCATCATTTCCTCTCCATATGTTCTTCTCAGCTCCATTGTTGATCGGTGTCTCAGTAATATATTTTCTACCTCCATTTCAGATTCAGCAGGTAGATTCCGCAACTTTCTCGGATTCAAAACCCGTACTTTCTCCAAACTTTTCACAAATCTTTTCAAAAGTACAACCTTTCTCAGGCTATTCCAGCTTCTCTTGGTCTCTCCTTGATCTTTTTTCTCCTCTTTAAGAGAGTTAGATGATTCCGAAATAGTCTCTTCATCAGACGATGACTCAGGTATTTCTGAGAGAATCTTTTCAAATGCTTGCTGAATCGATATAACAACTGCAGCATCACCATCTTCAATACCTACCATCTGATCAGCTCCGTAGGAAGACTTGTGTTCTTGCTCAGTTTCATCACGATTTTTCTCGCTGTTGTCTCTCATAAGCATCTGCTTCTGTATAAGGTTCCTCCACGTAGAAAGGTTCTGCTTTTCAGAATCTCCTGTTTTCTCTTCTTCTTCTATAGATGAACTCAAAGCCAATCCATCTAATTCTTCCTTCACAGCAAGATGATGACTTGAACTTGTGTCTGTTATGGAATCTAAGGCCTCATCAGATTTCATACCAACAGGCAGAGATGATGACGCTTCCCTAGTTAAGATTCTTTCTTCAGGATCCTTTTCGGGTAAAACTTCTGGTAGATCAGTAGTGTCTTCATTGTCTCTCAAGATCATTTGGCTTTGCGTGTTAATTTCTTCTACCTCTTCTCTTCCGGGACTTTCAAGATCATCATGACCTCTAGAACCACCATCCATTGGCATTAAACTTTCAAAAGCTTTAACAAGATGTTTCACTTTCCTTTTCTGCGATGGAGCAAGTGTAGAAATGACTTGCCTAAGAGCATGATCAAGCATCCATTCTTCTGCATTCTTCCTCTCCCCAACCAACTCTCTTCTCAGCCTCATAATTGTTTCACTCTCTTCACTATCAGACAACTTTCGCCTTTCTTTTCGATCCAACGACTTGAGAAATCTCTTTAGAACAATCACCTTTCTCAAGTAACTCCACTTCTTGGGACCTCTCTGATGCTCAGATTCTTCTCCCATATGAGAAGTAGAAACAATCACAGACAAATGTGTATCCCTTCCTTTAATACACTGCATCTCCGAGCTATTTGAATCACTTGAATCCGCTCCAACATCATCTTCTTTTGCTGATTCACCCTCTGAAGTTTCATCCTTTATAATAGAAATATCATCGGAAATGTCATCATCGGTGATTTCCGCAAGTATCTCATCAAATGCTTGTTTAACGAGCGTGACAGTTTCATTCCATACATTTTCAGTATTCTTTCCATCCCCTTCTATCATATCCCCAGAAGAACCTTCTCTACAAACTTCCCCATTATCTCCCTCAGTTTCTTCACTCTTCATTCCCTCGACCTTCTCATCATCATGATCAAGACCGGTCACATTTTGCTCATCTATAATGTGCCATTGTGGGGCGTTTTTCTTCACATCTTTGTCAATTCTTCCTTTTGAATCATTCATAACCTCTGGTTTAGAAATTTCACCCCATGATTTACTAGCTGTTACAGTCTCCATTGAATCCATTCCTCCATCCCCATTATCATCAACATCTACCATCACTGTCTCACTAGATCTCCCATTCCATTCCGAATCATTTCCGCAATTCTCCGAGCTGGAAACCTCTTCTATAAACACCTCTTGATTGGATACTCCACCTGCATTATCATCCACCTGATTTGATTCTTGATCAGTCACAATGCGACCGCCTAAAGGACCTCTCTTTCTGCTCAAAGTCCGTTTCAATAACACCAAACGCCGGTTCACGCTCTTCTGCCTCTTCAAATGTTTCCTTCTCATTGAAACAAACCGCTTCAAAGACGGAACATTTACATTGTTATTCGCAGACTGGCTATGACGTCGACCGTGCACAGAACAATACCTATAAGTACAAACATCATTACCCTTATTAGAAGAAGAACCTTTCATAGCCGAAGAACATGTAGCTTTAAGCAACCCATTGTATCTCAAGCTTGATATTCTCTTCAACCTAGCTATTTCAAGATTCTTCTGAATCTTTTCGACATTCTTTGATGCAGAAGAGCTCGTTGGTCTCAAGTAATGAGGCTGTAGTAACCCGAAATCTTCCCTGGAAATTGAATCAAGATTCTTCTTCCTCAGAATTTGTCTCGAAGTTGAAGTTAAACGTTTCATAGATCCCATCTTCTTCAGTCTCTGTCGTCCTCCAAATAATCTTCTCGTTGACTGTCTCCTAAGAACCTTCATACTCGATATTCTAGAAATACTCATCAATTTCGCTCGTCTACTCACCGATGTTGATCTTTCCTGAAATCAAAATTCACCCAATATTTTCGTTTTCTTTTAGATCAGATCTCTGATTCTTTTACATCCTAATGAGTTCCAAATTCCGACAAGAACAGAGAGATATTTTAAAATAAAAGAGAACAGAAGTGAGACTTGCCTGGTCAATCTTCTCATCCTCATCAGATGATTTCGAGTAAGTTCTGGAATCATCAGACATCTCGGAAGAAGAGGAATCTTCTGACTCGGCAGTGTAGCCGGAAAAGATGATCGGAATCTGATCAACTGTGAAGTCGGAATCAGAGAATCCAAAACTGGGCAATCTAGAAATCCTGAGAGGTCTCTTCCACATCTTCCTCTCGCTCCTCCTACGAACTCTTCTGTTGCTTTTACTTGAGTTCTCCCATTGCTCCGGGGACATCGGAGTTGACATTCTCGGTCTAAAGTCTCGAGCTTTTTGACTGTTACCGAAAATCTCTCTGTTTTAGTGTTTTTTTCCTTTCGGAGAAAAATGATCAGAATTCACAGAATTGCCATTTTGTGTGTCTTTCAATCCTCTCTGTTTCGTCAAAGATCGGAACTTTTGATTCTTTATTTTTTTTGTTTCATTCGTGTTTGAACGCTCTTCGAAGATGAGAAAGTCGGCGAAATTGAATTTTTAATTTTTCTCGCTGAGTTGAATTTTATAGCACCTTTCTGTGTGTTGAATTAAAAAGTGATGATGTCATATTTCTTTTAACTTAAATGCGACCAGGTTTATTAAAACAACAAAATCTGAAAATTTATAGATGTAAATATATAATGCATTGTTAATTGTTATCAGTTTTATCATAGCAAAATATCTAAGATTTTCTAAAAGAAATAAAAGTATTTTGTTACTTTTTGAATTGATGCCAACTTCTTAGTTAAAACGTATGTGTATTAACACACATATACAAGTTTTTTGTTTAATATAAACATCAGTTTTTGGTGCTATAAATCAGAAACAAATAAGTTGAAGGCACAAAATATCTGTCCCCATTAATTTTATGGTTATAAACAAATTGATTGATGGTGAGAATTAACTCGAACAGTGAATGTTGGTGTTAGTTCGATATTTATTCATTGAGAAAATTCTAGAAATATTTCAATTAATGGATATTCTGAGACCATAAGTCACAAAGTTGACTCCCAAATAAAAACACACATAAGCCTTATTATGAGTCGTGTTCACTTTAAATAATGGTTCAATTATTTAACATTTGGTTTGTAATAACCATTTTATATCGTATGGTAAAAAGCTTTAGCCTATAAAGGTAATAAATAATAACGCGTAAACGTGGGACCCTTTTAAACATGTGTTTGATGACACCTATACCACGTGACTTCATATTCTCTCAAACCACCGGTTCTTTTTTTTCAATTTTAATTCCATAAATTTTGTCAAAAGTTAGTCCATTTACAAAAAATAACAAAATGGATACATTAAAAAAAATATTAGGATATTAGGGTTAGACCATTTTCTACTATAATTTTTATAAGAAAATTTTAGTCAATTAGAGTTTGTCGATCTAATTATTAAAAAAAAAAATACATTAAAAAAATAAGGATAATTCAGTTAATAATTCAAGTATTAGGGCTTCAACCATTCCCTATTATAGTTTGATAGATTATAAGAAAATTTTGTTCAGTGAGTTTAAGGCTACAAAACAGATTTTGTCGATCTAATTATTAAAAAAAAGATAGATACATTGAAAAGAAATTCAAACAATTGGTAAAATTAACTTCAAACATGAAACATCATTAATGTAAATCCAAAGCATGACAAATTATAACGAAAATATTGTGTAATAATATGATGTATTATGAAAAATAAAACCTCGAATGGATCGCTAACAAAATACTGAAAATATAATACCGAATTTGATTATTAATGATGACGCTTTGGTTGTTTAAATGGATGTGGTATTTGTGTTGGAGGACTTAAATGGTCTCGGCCGGGAGAAGTCGGATTCAAAGGAACATAATCCTCCACAAAAATCATCTTCTTGATTGTATCATCTCTCTTTGCTGAATCTTGCTTTACCGGAGAATCAACCGGAATACTTTCTTTAGCCATGGAGGAAGAGACGATCATCATGATGACTGCTGCAGCAACAATAATAAGAAGAAACCTTACCTACTTAATAAGAAGCGTCACGATTCGTGATCCTCTTGATTCAATTAGGGTTCTTTAGAACTATTTAAAAGGTTTTTTGTGTGTTCATTTACAAGATCATAAATATTACTAGTATTTTTGACAAAAAAATATTACTAGTATTTGTTAACTCTGCAAAAAGTAATATCCTATTTTTGTTTGAATGCATTAATGATTTAATCGTTGATATCATTAACTAGCATATTATTGAAATTACAAATTCAAAGTTGAAGATAGAACCACAATTTTCCAAATTTCGTTTATTTATGTCGATGATATATCAGTGATATATAAATGATATAATACTATAGTATTTTTACATACAAATTACAATGTACTTATACTGATCAAATAATCTAAATGAATTCTTTTAACATAATTTTTGAAAATAGGTCCAAGTTTCTTTATTTACATATTTTTTTCATTTCCAAAATTTTAGTTTTGTAAGTTTGAAGATTTTCAACATTTTCGGTACACATTTTCAAGGGTATTATTTTTCTATATAAATTTTGTTGAAATTGAAAATTTTACATAAAATTATGAGTTTTTTCAAAAACAACTCATAATTAACAAGTACATTTTATGGGCTTCAGCCCGTAATCTATTTCGGCCGAAACAAAACAGGGATGGTTAAGATTTGTTAAATTTTTTCTTTAAACTACCTTAAATCCAAGCTGCAAAATTTATCAATCTATTGGATAAAATTTACAGAGTACTAGATCAAGACCACTTTAAAATTAACAAAAGAAATTTAGTCAAATACAGTTTTGACAAGCAAATTCTTTGAAACTACAGGTTGTATCAATTTTCGAGATGGAAACATCATGATGTTTACATTCCACGTGGAAATTGCGTAAAATCTTATCCAACGACCTTTTTTTTTGTTTCTTTGTTTATGTTTTTTTTAATCGAGAAAAAAGAAGCCGTCGTGATCGGCCATATCTCGGCCGAGCTTGAGTCCGCGTCACCATTATCGATCGGCCTGTCTTATCTCGTCACGATTCCCTATGTAATATTTCCCTCTTTATATTAATCTCTTACCTTTCTCTCTCTCTGATCTCTGATCTCTGATCTCTTCTCTCTTCCCAAGTAAACCCTCTGCTTTACGTTTCTTCTTGCTTGTCGATTTTGCTCTGACCTACCAAGTCCAGAATCAGGTAATTTGGTTGTTTTCTTTTGATCTAATTTTTGATTTGTGCTGGGTTTTCTCTGTCGGATTCAAATTTACTCTCTTTGTTCCCTGGGCGCCTGAGAAAATTCGATTCCATGATCTTGTCAAAGTCTCCTGTTTTCACAGTCCTTTCGCGAATTAAAGCTCTTATTCAGGTTTTACATGCAGGAAAAAGGATCGTACTTTTTAAAAGTTTCAGTTTCGTGTGCTTGATTTTAGTTAAATTTTCGAAATTTCGAAATAGATTTATTGATAGTCATATTTAGGGGAACAGAAAGAATGCTGACTTGGTTTCAGACTCCAATAATAGATCATGACTCTGTTTCTCTGCAGAGGTTTCAATAAAGCCGTGCTTGTTCATTAAGAACTCAAGTTTCTCGTTTTTCTGTTCACCTTTGCAGTTAAATTATCTCCAATGGATATAAGTAACGAAGCCAATGTTGATCCTTTTTCGATTGGACCAACATCAATCATTGGTCGAACCATCGCTTTCAGAGTTTTGTTCTGCAGATCAATGGCACAGCTTAGGCGTGATCTATTTCTCTTCTTTCTGCATGCGTTCCTTAGATTTAAGCTCACTATTTCACCGTTTGTGTCGTGGTTTCATCCCCGGAACCCACAAGGGATCTTAGCTGTGGTTACTATTATTGCCTTTGTGTTGAAACGATATACGAACGTGAAAATAAAGGCGGAAATGGCTTACCGGAGGAAATTCTGGAGGAACATGATGCGCACAGCTTTGACTTATGAAGAATGGGCTCATGCTGCTAAGATGCTAGAAAAAGAAACACCAAAGATGAATGAATCTGATCTTTATGATGAAGAATTGGTTAAGAACAAGCTTCGGGAGCTTCGTCAGCGTCGCCAGGAAGGCTCACTCAGAGACATCATGTTTTGTATGAGAGCTGATCTTGTCCGGAATCTTGGTAATATGTGTAATTCAGAGCTTCATAAAGGTAGACTTCAGGTTCCTAGACATATAAAAGATTATATTGAAGAGGTCTCTACACAATTGAGGATGGTCTGTAACTCTGACTCAGAGGAGCTTTCTTTAGAAGAGAAGCTTTCCTTTATGCACGAGACACGGCATGCCTTTGGTAGAACGGCTTTGCTTTTGAGTGGTGGGGCTTCTCTTGGTGCGTTTCATGTAGGTGTGGTTAGAACTTTAGTTGAGCATAAGCTTTTGCCTCGGATCATCGCTGGTTCTAGTGTTGGATCCATAATTTGTGCAGTTGTGGCCTCAAGGTCTTGGCCAGAACTACAGAGCTTTTTTGAAAATTCTTTGCATTCTTTACAGTTCTTTGATCAGCTCGGAGGTGTTTTCTCAATTGTGAAACGAGTAATGACCCAAGGGGCTCTACACGATATCAGACAGTTGCAGTGTATGCTTAGAAACCTCACAAGCAATCTCACATTCCAAGAAGCTTATGACATGACAGGAAGAATACTTGGGATAACCGTTTGCTCCCCAAGAAAGCACGAACCTCCTCGTTGTCTTAACTATTTGACTTCGCCTCATGTGGTTATATGGAGCGCAGTGACTGCTTCTTGTGCCTTTCCTGGTCTCTTTGAAGCTCAAGAACTAATGGCTAAAGATCGAAGTGGAGAGATTGTGCCATATCATCCACCCTTCAATTTGGATCCAGAGGAAGGTACTAAATCATCTGTACGCCGGTGGAGAGATGGTAGTTTGGAGGTTGATCTACCGATGATGCAACTTAAGGAACTATTCAATGTCAATCATTTCATTGTGAGCCAAGCCAATCCTCACATTGCACCGTTACTGCGTCTAAAGGATATAGTTCGAGCTTATGGTGGTAGATTTGCAGCTAAGGTATGTATATGTCGCATAGTTAACTCGCTTTTTTCAGTATATGTTCTTATCCCTTTGTTATAACTGCTTTTCCTCTTTCCGCCTTTTTAGCTTGCGCATCTAGTGGAGATGGAGGTTAAACATAGATGCAACCAGGTACTAGAGCTCGGTTTTCCGCTTGGTGGACTTGCAAAGCTTTTTGCTCAGGAGTGGGAAGGTGATGTAACAGTTGTAATGCCTGCTACTCTTGCTCAGGTTCTGATTTAAAACCTGAAATCTTGAATGTTTTTTGAGTGAGATCAAAGATTGTTGGACTTGCTAGATACTTATTGGATGTTGTGGATTTTGTGCAGTACTCGAAAATTATACAAAACCCGACTCATGTAGAGCTTCAGAAAGCGGCTAACCAAGGAAGAAGATGCACTTGGGAGAAGCTTTCTGCCATAAAATCGAACTGTGGGATCGAGCTTGCACTTGATGATTGTGTAGCTATTCTTAACCATATGCGCAGGCTCAAGAGAAGCGCCGAGAGAGCCGCCAGTGCCACGTCTACGTCTCATCACGGATTAGGATCAACAACCAGATTCAATGGTTCTAGAAGAATTCCATCTTGGAACGTCATTGCCAGAGAGAACTCAACGGGTTCGCTTGATGACTTAGTCGCTGACAACAATCTCCACGCATCTTCGGGCAGGAACTTAAGTGATAGTGAAACCGAGAGCGTGGATATAAGTTCTTGGACAAGAACTGGTGGACCTTTGATGAGAACAGCTTCTGCTAATAAGTTCATTGATTTTGTTCAGAGTCTTGATATCGACATTGCATTGACCAAAGGATTTAGTAGCAGTCCAAATTCTCCAGCAGTTCCTCCTGGTGGCCCGTTTAGTCCAAGCTCAAGATCCATGGCTTCTCATTTCGAGAGTGAATCTAACAGCAATAACACTTCAAGCATAACAGTTACTGAAGGTGATCTTCTACAGACTGAGAGAACGAGTAACGGGTTTGTGTTAAACGTTGTTAAAAGAGAGAACTTGGGAATGCCTATTGGGAATCAAAACACAGAGCAACCAGAAAGTGTACAGCTCGATATACCAGAGAAAGAGATAGATAATAGCTCTCTCTCAGAACATGAAGATGATGAGGACGAAGAAGAAGAAGAATCAGAACATAACGGCTCGATTCCGGTTACGATTTCTTCAGAAGATACCGGTTTACAAGAACCGGTGTCTAGTAGTGCTTAGATTGATTTCATTCAAATGGAGATTTTCTCAGTTTTGGTGCCTTGTAGATAGTATAAGGTGCCTCTTGTGTGTATATGTTTGCATTAATTATTGTTTGCAATTTAACATATTCATTTATAGAATTTGAATGTATCTGTAAATTTTCAGAAAAACTTAAAAATTTGATACTTCATAATGAGAATTATTTAGTTTGACAATAATACTGTTTTATGTATCCCATTTATGCATTAACTTAAGAACTCCTGTAGTTGAAGTACATATATTCCAACATCTTTAGCTTGCCAGAAACATACTTTAGGTAAACATACTTTAGGTTTCATACTTCTACATACATTATATAAGTCTCTTAGTTCCGACGAAAGCATCAAAACTCACATGATGCATAAAATTAGGCCCTTCAATTATACTATAACAAATTTAGAATATCTCTATATACATACATAAAACTTTATTGTAGATATATTCATTTATATGTAAAAATGTGTAAGAAAGTACATATAAAATTAAAATTACCTTCCATAAGGTGCACCATAACAAAGTTTTGAAGGAAATTCTTGTATGAACTGTAAATGTATTTTTGGGTGCAAGAAAAATAACTCTTCATGATCTACACTGGACCATAAGTGTTTTGTTACCCTGAAAATGATTTGCAATTTGAATGCTAAAACGTCTTAAGAAAAGAATTGACTCTTTTCTTTGGATTGACATGACCAAGAAAAGTAAACATATAATACTTTTGCCCATCATTGTTTTTTTTCTTATATGAATTTCACATACATACATATGTATTTATATATACATGAAGAGATGCCATATATGTTAATATATTTAATTTCATTAATTTTATTTCTCTTTTAATATTTACTATAAGATTATAATATTCTTAACATTTGACCTTTTCTATATTTCATTAATTTCTCGTTAATTTGTTTAAGACTTCAGTTGGAAAAAGGAAAAATACTAAACCAAATCATTTAAACTATCCAGTTTTTGCAAAATGATTTTCGATTTATACAAGCTATCAAACAACTCTAATCAAAATCAGTAATAAGTCATCCGGTTACGATTTCTTCAGAAGATACCGGTTTACAAGAACCGGTGTCTAGTAGTTCTTAGATTGATCAAATTTAACCCTAAACGTTTCTTTCCATTCAAGAAACGATCCAAAGTGTCTAAAGCAAACCTATGTCCGTCACCATTACCGAAGATTCTTGTCCGTTTCCATACTCGCATAATTGACAGAGACAACGATGGAGCCGTCTCAACACATGATCTCGAGGCGTTACTAAGTCAACTTGGTCCTAACGAAGATGAGATCAATCTCATGCTCCGGGACGTGGATCGTGACGGTTATGGTAAAGATTAGTCTGGAGACACTGGCAAGTCGTGTAGTCTCCTCGGACTCATCTCACGGCTCGACGGAGCTGAAGGAGACGTTCGAGTTCTTCGATTCAGATCGAGATGGTTTGATCTCGTCGTAGGAACTTCTACGTGTATTCACCGCCGCGATAGACGAGTTCTCTCGAATGATGGATCTTTAACGATTATCCATTCTCATCTTTGCCCTAGTTTTTAATTATTACGTAAGATTTCACGTAAGATCTTTAGCGTTATGAAGGCAAATGAAAAACGTTACTATTATTTAGGAAATAATTCATATTCTCTTATTCTTTCAATTATTGTGGACTTTGAATTTGACCAATATACGTTTTAATAATTAAATGAAAATATATAAACAAGGAAACAGATATTGGTAAACAATATTACTGTTTTATAATTATAAAGCTGAAAATTAAGATAATAATTAGGTGAATTGAAATTCATGTATCCCATTTATGCATGAATTTAAGAACTCCAGATGGATGTTGAAGAATCCATATCCCATCTTCTTTGGCTTGCCAGAAACATACGTTAAGTTTCATACTTCCACATATATTATCTATGAACCTCTTACTTCTAACAAAACCGTCAAAACTTACATGATGCACAAAATTAAGTCCCCGAATTATATTATAACAAAACATATATAATATTTGTAATGGACCAGATAGCAAATATATTTATACAATCAGATTTAATAATGTAAAAAAAAACTACATATAAATTTTAAATTACCTTCCATAAGTTGCACCATATCAAAGTTTTAATGACAATTCTTGCACGAAGTGTTAATACACTTTTAGAGGGAAGAAAATAAGCTTTGGTAGCAAAAACCTTACCTGATCTACACTGGACCAAAAGTGTTTTGTTACCCTCAAGATGATTTGCAATTTTAATGTTAAAACGTCTTAAGAAAAGGATTGACTCTATTCTTTGGATTGACATGACCAAGAAAAGTAAACATATAATACTTTTGCCCATCATTGTTTTCATATAATACTCTATTCTTTACCAGATTTGTTTATATATTAAATTCAGTAATTTTGTTTATTTCTGAAGTACATTTTATAATTTCATAACATTTGACCTTTTCTACATTTTCCATTAAAAAGATAGGAAACAAACTTAATGGTTGTGTTGAATATAAAATGACTAGAATTTAATTTGTTTTAGACTTCAGGTGGACTAAGGAAAAATGCTAAAACTAAATCCTCCAAACTATCCAATTTCTACAAAATTAATTTCGAATAATACAAGCTATCAAATATACACGTTTTAGGTGTTAAATGATTTAACGTTGAAATTAATTAAGAAGAAAATTATGTTATAAAACAATATAGTTAAGTCTATCTGGTTTTAAACAATATTGGTCTAATTATTTGATATTTTTTTTACTTTACTAGTATGAAATATTGGTAAACAATACAATTATTAAAGTATTATAATGTATGGGTGAATTGAAATTTATGTTTCCCATTTATACATAAACTTAAGAAGTTCAGATGGATGTTGAAGAACATATATTCCATCGTCTCTGGCTTGCCATAAACATACATTAGGCTTCATACTCCCACAAACACCATCTATGAAACTTTGAGTCCCAACAAAAGCGTCAAAACTCACACGATGCTTATAACCAGGTCCCTGAAAAATAAATTAATATCATCTTTACAACAACTCAAAATATATATAAACTTAAGAATGTGAAAAGAGTACATATAAAATTTGTAATTACCTGCCATACTTAAGAATGTGAAAAGAGTACATATAAAATTTGTAATTACCTGCCATAATTTGCACCATATCAAAGTATTAAGACCAATTGTTACACGAACTGGTAATTTTTGTTTGGGAGTAAGAAAAGTAAGACGGGTCCATGGATGATCTCCTGATCTACACTGAAGCATAAGTGTTTTGTTACTCCCAAGTTGATTTGAAATTTCAAAGTTAAAATGCCTAAACAAAAGAATAGACTCTATTCTTTGGATTGACATTATAAAGAAAATGAAATATATTATGTTTTTTCCCATCATTTTTTTTATTTTCTTTACATGAATTTCACACACATACATATATACTTGAATAGATGCCACATTTGTTAATATTTTATATTCAATTTCATATATTTTGTTTCTCTTTTAACATATTTTATAATACCTTAACATTTGACATTTTCTATATTTTCCATTAAAAATGGAAACATACTTAATGCTTGTGTTGAATATAAAATGTCTAAAATTTAATTTGTTTAAGACTTTAGTTAGAATAAAAAAGGAAAAATGCTAAACCAAATCCTTCAAACTATCCATTTTTTTGCAAAATGTCTAATCATTTGAAAAACTTTACTATAATATAATATTTTTTTAATATATATGAAATATTGGTAAACAATACAATATTGTTAAAGTAGTATAATGTATTGGTGAATTGAAATTTATGTTTCCCAATAAATAAACTTGTGATTTCCAGATGGATATTGATGAACATATAATCCATCGTCTTTGGCTTACCAATCACATACGTTAGGCTTTATACTTCCACATACATTGTCTATGAATTTTTTTTCCCAACAAAAGCATCAAATTTTATTTGATGATTATAAGTAGGTCCCTGAAATATATTATAACAAATTAATATCATCTCTACAACAACTAAAAATACATATAAGAATGTGAAAAAGTTGGTATAAAGGTTTATATTACCTGCCGTAAATTACACCATATCAAACTTTTAAAGTAAATTCTTGATTTAACTTCTAAGGAATTATTGGGGTTAACAAAATCAAGAAGGATCCATTTTTGATCTCTTGATCTACATTGAATCATAAGTGTTTTGTTACTCCCCAAATAATTTGTAATTTTAATGTTAAAACGTCTTAAGAAAAGGATTGAGTCTATTCTTTGGATGAAGAAAATGAAACATATAATAATTTTTCTCATCATTGTTTATTTTGTTTTCTTTACGTGAATTTCAATATATACACATATATATGCACGTGAAGAGATGCCACATTTTCTTAATATATTAAATTTCATTAATTTTGTTTCTTTCTTAATATATTTTATAATAACTTAATATTTGACATTTTCTGTATTTTCCATTAAAAAAATGAAAACAAATTTAATCGCTGTGGAAAAAACAAAACCTCTAGACTTTAGTTTGTTTAAGACACATGCTAAACCAAATCCTTCAAACTATTCATTTCTTACAAAATGAATCTCGATTTATACAAGTTATCAAACAACTCTTCCTCTAATAAAAAAAAAAATCAGCAATAAGACATCCAAAGTTAACGATTTTGTACTATTTGAAAATAATAATCTAAAATTTGAAATAAAAAAATGGAGAAACATTTCTCCATATAAATCTTTCAAAATCTTGTCATTTCTTTTGTAGTTAGTCGATCTAAAATACAATTTTGAGTCTTAAATGATTTAACTATATATATAAAAGCCTCAATGACTGTTATCTTTCTGATTGTCCATCAAATTTTCAGGTTTTCTAAATTAGTAATATCTAATTATATTTTTTCTAGTTAATAATTAGAAATAATTTAGATATATATCTCTTATATATATAAGAAGAAAATTCCGTTATATAATTTATCTTGATTTCTTTTTGTCTAAAAATTTAAAAGAACTTTATTTCATTATAGAACTTTTTAAATATAATATATAAAGATATTGGTAGACAATAATACTATTAAAATATAATATATGGGTAAATTGAAATTTATGTTTCCCATTTATACATAAACTTAAGATTTCCAGATGGATGTTGAAGCACATATACTCCATCATCTTTGACATGCCAAACACATGTATTTGGTTTCATACTTCCACTTACATCATCTATGAATTTTTTAGTCCCTTTAAAAGTATCAAATCTCAAATAATGATTATAGTTAGGTCCCTGAAATATATTATAACAAATTAACATGGTTTCTACAACAAATAAAAGCATATACATATGTTTAAAAATATGAAATAAGTACATATAATTTTTTTGTTACCTGCCATAAGTTGCAGTAAATCAAACTTTTAAGCCAAATTGTTGTTGTAATGGTCAATACACCATTGGGTTTAATAAACTCAACATGATCGATTCTGTTGCTCCTGATCTAAACTGAGCCATAAGTGTTTTGTTGCTTCCGAGATGATTATAAATTATAATGTTAAAATTCCTAAATAAAAGAATAGAATATATTCTTTGGATTGACATGATGATGAAAATGAAACATATGATAAGTTTTCCCATCATCATTGTATATTTATTTTATTTTCTTTACATGAATTTCATATACATATATGCAATTTATACATAAAGAGATGCCACATTTTGTTAATATATTAAATTTTATTGAGTTTGTTTCTCTCTTAATAGATTTTATAATTTCTTAACAGTTGACCTTTTATATATTTTCCATTAAAAAGATAGAAACAAACTTATAAGGTTACATGAATATATACTTACAATGATTTCTGTAACATATTTAGATTCATGTAATTATGTCGTAGTATCTCATTTTTTGTCAACTATTTAATTATGCTTTTAGGTTTGAAACTTGTATGTCTAATGTATGACATAATCCTTTTAACATCTATTCACAAAGTCAATTTGATTTTATAAATTGACGAAGCAAAATCAGTTTTAGTAATTTAGTTTTTTTTTAAAAAGTTATAATACTAATTGAAAAAAAAATGTTTCTCAAAAACAATTTTCAAAATATTGAATACAACTATGTGTGCAATTGAAATTAGTATATTTTTTGGAAAAATATCATCAAAATTATATTTGTTTGATGGTTAGATGTTCTAGTTGTTGTCTTTGACATGTGATATTATTTGGAGTTTTAAGAAGGTCTTGAAAAAATCCCTAAATCAATATAACTTAATAAACATAAATCAAATTATTTGATAATTATTGATTCTAAGAGATTAAACTTTCTTCCTCTTTCATAAAGTGTAAAAACTATTTTTAAAATTACATTGAGAAAAAAGAGAATTGTCTTGCTATCATTTCCATTAGAATTGTACTGCTTTTTCACATTTTCTATTTTAGTATCATTTATTGTTGATTTTCATCTGATTAAATTTTCTCCGGAGACGGTAGGTTGTTAGCGAATTCGATTATAGTGAATCATGTAGTTCCACATTATATTGTTTGGAATTTGAAAGATTTAAGTTATGGATTAAATCTTATTGATTCAAATGTTGACAAGAATAAAATTGTCTAATTATTTGAAAAACTTTAGTACATTATATTTTTATATTATTTTATATGTAAAATCGATATTGATAAACAACATAATACTGTATAATATATATGTGAATTGAAGTTTATGTTTGCCATTTATACATAAACTTAAGCATTCCAGATGGATGTTGAAGAACATATCTTCCATCGTCTTTGACTTGCCAAACACATACGTCAGATTTCATATTTCCACATACATTGTTAATAAATTTTTTAGTCCCAACAAAAGC
Organism: Lepidium campestre; assembly: GCA_009757365.2. NCBI lineage: Eukaryota > Viridiplantae > Streptophyta > Magnoliopsida > Brassicales > Brassicaceae > Lepidium > Lepidium campestre. Next base: position 167,516 of record WJSH01003305.1, read on the forward strand.
ATCAAATCTTACATGTTACTTATAACCAGGTCCCTGAAATATATTATAACAAATTAATATGATCTCTAACAAAAACTAAAAATATATAAATTTGAGAATGTGAAAAACTATATTTATACCTACCATAAGTGGCAATATATAAAACTATTCAAGTAAATTTTTGTTTTAAATAATATGGAATTATTAGGGGTAAGAAAATCAAAAGGTGTTGGATTTTGATCTCTTAATCTACATTGAACCTTGTATGTTTTGTTACTCCTAGAATAATTTATAATTTCAATGTTATAACATCTTAAGAAAAGAACAGACTCTATTGTTTAGAATGACATAATGAAGAAAATGAAACATAGAATAATTTTTCTCATCATTGTTTATTTTGTTTTATTTTCTATACATGAATTTCATATATATATAATTTTTATATACATGAAGATGCCACATTTTGTTAATATATTAAATTTCATTAATTTCACATTTTAACCTTATTTATATTTTCCATTAAAAAGATGGAAACAAACTTAATGGTTGTGTTGAAATTAAAACAAAAATGGAGAAAGTAAAAAGAATTTTTGTTGTTCATCTTTTCATTTCTATATGCAAGTCTTTTTCTTCTTTTTCTTTTTTTTTTTTTTTTTTTTTTTTTTTTTTTTTTTTTTTTTTAT
>WJSH01003305.1:177452-192491 GCA_009757365.2 Lepidium campestre
TTTTTTTTATTTTTGAGAATTTATAAATTTTAATTATTTTTGCTTTAAAACTCATTTTCTGAAAAAATATGTGGGTTATAATTTTCTAAAAATCATTTTTCATTTCATTTTTCTTTTTTAAGAATTTACAGACTTTAAATTTTTTGAGTTAAAACTTATTTTATGGTAAATTTATAAGTTATAACCTTTTAAAAACAACTTCCCACGCCAATTATGATCATTTTAAGTTATTTATATATTTAAAAAATTTTGACTTAGAAATTAATTTTTTTGGTAAATCTATAAGCTATAGCATTCTGAAACTCATTTTTACTTTATTTTTGATTATTTTTGAAAATTTATAGATATCGATTTTTTGGCTAATAAAACTCAATTTTGGTAAATTTATGGTTTATTACCTTCTAAAAATTATTTTTCACTCTATTTTTTATTTTTTGAAAATTGATAGATATCGATTTTTTAACCCAAATATTCAATTATTTGGTAAATCTATGTGTTATATTCTTATAAAAATCACTACACTTTATGTTTGATTATTTCTAGGGATTTAGAGATTTCAATATTTATTGCTTCAAAACTCATTTTTTGAAAAATCTATGGGTTGTAGTTTTCAATAAACTCTATTTACTCTATTTTTTTAGAGTTATAGATTTCGAATTTTTTCCTAAAAAACTCATTTTTGTAAAATTTGTGGGTTATACTCTTTTAAAAAACACTTTTCACATTATTTTTTATTATTTTTGAGAATTTATAAATTTCAAAAATTTGACTTAAATACTTAATTTTTGATAAATGTATGAGTTATATCCTTTTAAAAATCAATTTTTTATTCTATTTTTGATTAGTTTTGGAAATTTATAGATTTTGATTTTTTTAATGTATTTTTTAGTATGATCATGATTCATTCGACACTTACAGGACGTGTTGAACGCCTGGTTAAATGGCACTACTTGAATATTGGTTGGTATACTTGCAATACGGATCGAGCTTCACATGGTAATCCTGATCCGGCTACAGCGGGTGGTGTTATTAGGGATCATCTTAGTACTTGATGTGGTGGATTCGTTCTAAATATTGGAATCTGTTCCGCTCCATTGGCCGAGCTTTGGGGAGTTTACTATGGACTTGCCTTTCATTGTTGATTATTTTTTGGATATTTATAGATTTTAATTTTTTTGCTTAAAATCTCAAAATTTAGTAAATTTATGGGTTACAACCTTCTAAAATTCATTTTTGACTCTTTTTATTATTATTTTTGAGAATTTATAAATTTTGCTTCTTCTTTCAGCTTAAAAACTATTTTGGTTAGGTCTGGACACAGATCGGATATCCAGAATTTTTGGGATACCAGATCTGAATCTGGAATTTTTGGGATACCAGATCTGAATCCGGATTCATCAGGTCTGTAGTTTTATGACCCGGATCCGGATCCGAACACTACGGATATCTGAGTTTCGATATCCACAGATATTCAGATCCAGATCCACGGATATCCGGATCCGAATTATTATTACATTAGATAAAAAAATTTTATAGAAAATAATATCATAAAAATATGAAAATTTATGGTAAGAAAATAAATATGTAGATTTATGATATTAAAAATTATTAAAAAAATTATTTTTACAGAAAATACCAAATATATCAATTTTTCTTATAATTTATATTAAAATATCATTAAAATTTTGGTATAACAACATTTTTGTATGCTAAATTCCAACATTAACACCTAAAAATATAAAAAAATTAATTGAGTTCATCACTTAAAAATTTAAAATCAACCTACACATTAACACATTTAAAATTATTTAATAGAAATAATACATATTATAAAAAATTATACCCTAAATATTCTAAGTCGGATCGGATCCGGATATCCGTAAGAAAAATATTATTACTTGGATCTAAATCTGTACCCGCAGATCTATAGTTTTTATTAGTCAGATCCAGATCCATTCATCTCAGATACCCGAAATTTCGAAACAGATTCGGATAGATTACGAATCGGATCTCGGATCTTGGATAATATGCTCAGACTTACTTTTGGTAATAAATCTATGGATTATGTTCTATTACCAAAGGCTTTTTACTCCATTTTTTCTTTCTTTTTTTAAAATATATAGATTTCAAATATTATACGACAAAAATATATATATATAGATATAGATTTTGAATATTTTGACTTAAAAATATATGTGTTATTGCCTTCTAAAATTATCCACTAAGAATATATAACAAATTTATAAACTAAAAAAATACATTAACGATTGCTTTAATCGTGAACCATTAAATTTAAAAACAAAAACAAAAACTGGACGGCAGATAAAGGTGAAGTGTGTACTGTGTAGGCGAGGGAATAAAGAAAATACAGAATTCACTAATAAAATCTCAGCTCACGCGCGTCAGTTTCACTTAATATATTTTTTTTGGAAAAAACGGCAAATCTGCTGATGAGTCCACGGATTTCGGGCACACGCGCTCAACGCGCTTGAGGTGCGGATGGTTCTAACTTTTAGGGACACACGCGCGTGTATTTTTTCAAATGAATTATCGTCCGCATTTAATAATCGTTTAAAGAAGTCACGATATAAAAGATCCCATAAAATGTGTGTTCCTTCTAAAACTTTTCTCTAATTTTCGTTGTGAAATAAAAAGAAAAATCTAACCTGCAGATTTTAGCCTGAGTTAGTTCCCAATCTCTGGTCTCACAAAATCCCAAACCCTGAAACGACCACGCAACAACACACTTGAGATTGTCACTAGTCAATTGAAGCCTAAGGAGTTCTCAGACAGATTAGTGAACCACAAATCTCAGGGCTGACCAAACTTTTCAGAGACAAGCTAACAAGTGTCAAAAAGAGTTGTAAAAGAACCTCAAAAAGTTAAGTAAAAGTCTCCTTTTCACATTTGAAAAGTCTCTTCGTGAAGGAAGGTATAAAGTTACAAAACGAATAAGCCGAAATTATCAAAGAGAAAAAAACAAAAGAAGAATATTTCATCTACCACCTCACCACTATGATTAATAGCTTCAAAACTCAGAGCTTATATAAAGAGAAGTATCCACACACAAATGTTTTTGTCTTATCGCTAACCAAACGAAGAATCATATTCTCAAAATCCACAATCTCCTTTTGTGTAAAGTGAAAGAGAGGAGCTTCAACTGTTTTGGTCCATAACTAAGAAAATATGCAGAAGGACATGGGAGATCAAAATCATCCACCAGGTCAGAATCTTTCTTTGTGTTTATCATTTATGAATCAAACATGTTCTATAGGTTTGTAGTAATCTCTTGACAGGTTATCCAGTTGCTGAAGAAGTCTCTGAACAACCTGGAGGTGATAAGAAGAAGAAATCGCGGTTTTTTGAGACAAAGCAGAAAGGAGACAGAGGCTTCATTGAAGGATGGTAAAGCTATAAGTACCAAACAGAATCATTCATATCTTGATAGCAATCATAATTAGCTAATCAGCAAACATCTTTTGTTGTCTTTGTTTCTTCCTATGCAGTCTCTTTGCACTATGCTGCTGCTGGATCTGTGAAATGTGTTTTTGAAGAAGAGCACTATACACTGTGAAATTTCCCTCGTTTGTATCTAAGAATGGCTTTCCTTGTCTAATATAATATTATTATTTGAGAGAGAGATTGCAGAACCAATCTGAAACCGTCTGTGTGGTGTGTGGTGTGTTGTGTAATGAAAGAAGATTATTATAGTAATAATGAAAAGGATCATCATATTTTGTTTTCTGGATCTTACAAGTTTTAGACTTGACCACACAACTCTTCAGTAAAAAGCCAATATCATACATTTATCTATTATTCAACCCAAATCCAATATCATATAATGATGCAATCACAATCAACTGGTTCTAATATATTTGTTACTAAAACACAAAAAATCTCTACACTTGAGAATAATATTAGTATACATTCCCACCCAAAAAAATGTCTTTCCAAAGGCAAGAATGTCTCTCTGTACACTGACCATGAGATTAACACCTGCAAGTAGGTGCAGAGATCAAAAGCATGATGACGAAGATCCCATATATAACAGACCTAATTGCTCCCGGCGTTTTCGTTACTAAAGCCTTCAGATATGGTCCCCAACCTCTCTTGGTCTCCTGTGAGAAAAATAACACTTTTAGTTATTTACTATCCACTCTTTTATTTTCCTGCTGGAGTTTCTGGTGTCTTTAGTTCCTGTATGTTTTTAAGCTTTTAGCATAATAGCTGAGATCAACCAAATACTCTCAATGAAATCTATAAAACTATAGAAATAAAAGAAGAGGGACACCAAGTTCGACACTAATTGATCTTTTGTAACGAGTAACAAAGCTTAAGAGTGCTTACCTTGATGTTCTACACTAGATTCCAGGAGATCCTCAGCGTCAACCAAAAGAAATTGTGACTTATAGTTCTCCAAAATGTCTGATATTAACAAGCAAGTCATAGTAAACAAACAACAAATCTTAGTTTCCAAATGCAATTGCAGTAAAATCCTTTTGAAGTAGCAAATGTGTGCTTAATGTGTACTAGGGAAAAAAAGAAACAGTATATGAGACTGAGATGGACCTGAGCTTTGAGAAAATTCAGCTGTCAGATCAGAGAGGCTGAAGTTACGAGGAATTTGACCTAAGAACCCAAATGTAGAAGCGTCTGCATCAACAAGTGGATCATTGAGGGCTTGGTTGCTGGAGTCATTTCTGAAAGATGCCATGGGGGCACCTCCAACTGTGGAATGTGCTTCACCATTCATGTACGGAGCACAATTTGAATATGCAGTCTCAGATTTTATCGTTCCTTGCATCAAAGGCATATTTGTAGCCTGCAAGGAGAGCATGTTTGGTGGAGGATCAACTCTTCTAGAATGGTTTGAAAAATCTATGGACGAAGGTATATTTGTGCTAAGTGCTAAGCTTCCATTGAGGTACGCATTTGATAGATTAGGAGAAAACTGATCGGACTCCTTTTGTCCATAGCATGATTGTTGCTGATTCACTGTTCAAAGAAATGACGTTAGTTGCAACATGACCAGTAAAACATAATAGGCTAAAAATTGGATGTATTAAGCTTGAATGAAACAAGACTATCAATACTTCAAACAAAATCTTGGTCCATCAAAAATAATTCTAAGAGATTGTGTTACCAAGCTAGCTTTGTCTTAAGAGCAAGATTCATGCAACTTGTATTCACCGGTATAGATAAGTTTCAATGTAACATTTAACAAGTTGCCTTTATACGATACAAAAAGAAAGATTTCTAAAGACAATTTCTAGCACCTCAATTCCTTGGCTTTCATATATACAAATCCAGAAATTGAACATATGATACATTTATAGGAAATGAATAGTTCCAAAAAATTCTTACTTGATAGAACATGAGAACCATTACTGTTTTGGTTAGAACCCCCTTCGGCGGGGTACATCTGACGCATGTGATTTACTTGCTGCTCAAGCAGCTTGTTATATTCCATTATCTGGTGTTTCACCATGAGTCTCAGATTATATGCCTTGAAAAATTCCCGATTCTCTTCTTCAAGCTTCTGCCAAACTGTCAACTCAAAAGGAACATTTTTTGTAACCATAATCATCTACCGTAGACCCATTATAGATTAATTACGGATGTCTACTAAAAAAATAAAAATTGTGGTTCAAGCCCTAATTAGTCTGAATTGCTTCATGAAGTTGTAAAGAAAAATTCAATTTTAGGCAGCATGATATAAAATCTTCTAAATGTGGTTTTGGCTACGGATGTCTTAAACTTGCAAAAAACTAATCTGCCACACTAAGTGAGAGATCAAGAAACCAGAACCAATATTGAACGAAGATAATTGCTCTATCAATAAGTAATTGTTTCAAAACAAACCCGAGAAGTATCGAAGTTACCTAAATCTGTAAAACCAGGTTCGATTTTAGCATGCTCCAGTAGAGTTTCCACAACTTCTTTCTGGTTCATGTAAAGCTGGAGGCATCGTTCAATTAGATTCTGAACCTGCAAAGAAACAATAACAGGCCAAAAAGAAAAGTATTTCAAAGGGATTAACACACCAATGCTAAGAGCTTTCCTATATAATTCCTAGTGAAGATCAAATGGCTTACCTGTTGTATATCTTCACGTGATACCCTTCTCACTGTTAAACTTGACATCACTGAAATATTTGTAGAGGCAATCCCTTTCCTGTCAAAATAACAACTCTAATCTCATGAGTCATGACTAACGTATACTTAATTCAAGCATACAATCCCAAAAACATCAAACACTCCAAGTATCTATAGTTCAATAATGTCATATTATTAGACTGAAACCAAAACCCTAAACTTAGCAAACAGATGCTATTGCCTATGCAAGACACACTCAGATATTAAGCTATAAAATATTAGTACTTCCATGAGTTTCACGATCCCAGGCGAAGTAAATATACAACAGAGGAACATAAGTTTAAGAAGATCAAGAGCTTAATCAAATTGAAACCCATATTTTTTCCAAGATAAAATCCAAGAATTCTTAATTGATTAACGAAAACCAGATCAGAACAAATCTTATTAACCAATTTAAAAGAAAAAAAGATCGAATCACAAACACAAGGAACGAGAAAACCAAGAGATTAATTGAAAACGGAAAGAGAAAAGAAAAATTGGATCATAAGTAGAAGCGATCATAGAAACCCTACAAGAAAAGCTGGAGACTCGAATCCGAAATAAATTCGTGAATAGAGGAAGAAGAATTTAACCTCACTTTGTGTGATTCTATTCCTCTTGTGTTTTTTTCGTATTTATTTGGGAGCAAAGAAAATATGGCACGTGGAAAAAGTGGGGTCCAACGAGTGTGATGGATAATTATCGTTAGTATATTTGCAAAATATATATAGGTTTTCAAGAAACTAACACAAGTTTTAACAAAAATAGATTCTTTACAATATTTGTCAAACTTGACTATTTTACCTCTGATACATCAATATTAAACGAGTTAAACTGATATTATTTATTGTATATTAAGTAAAAAATAAGTTATATTACATATATATCAAATTGGTTACCATATAAATAAATATGTTAGAAGTGCATAGATATATGTATACGGATAAATAAAATTTTTACCCGGTATCAACATATGATGATTCATGGGGCATAGAAAAAACATGAATATTCAACATATGAAATTTGTGCCAAATTGTAATACAACAATTATGTTATCAGTGTAACTTGTATAATATCAGTCTATTTAATATGTTATCGTATGTAACAAATTTGTTAAAGGTGTATATATGTAACTAAAAACTTTAATAGTTATTACTTTAGTTACTTTGTTACAAGGGTACAATGAATATTATTCAAAAAATTACACAAAATCTAATTTTTTGAAAACTTGTGTTAAATTTTTAATTAAGTGAAAACTTATGTATATCTAGTGTAGTTTCTCTTATCGTTAAGATTTGAGAAAATTTGATTGAAGGCAATGGAAAGAAGTTATCAACGCTAAATCTACGGTAGTTCCACTTTTCTACCCCGTGAGACTTAGTATATTTTTTTTTGATAAATCATAGGAGTTCCGATTCTTTAACCCGTAATCTCTCTCGGTGTTCGGAGCCAGCCATTGATAATACTATGTTTAAGGCGTTAATCACCCCTCGCAAGTGACTTGAACCCATGACCTCTCTCTCAAAGAAAGCCACTAAACCAAAGTCACTTGGTAGGGGACGATGATTTGTAACTCGATATGTATCCTACAATTCGTTTGGCGATTAATACTAAATTTTAGGGTTTTTTTTTCAACAATTGACAAGGTCCAGTATTTGTATTTTCATACTTATTTTCTCATCTATAGAAGTTGCAATTTTATTTTCTCCCAACAGTTGGTTTGTCCAATAAAGATGATTGAACTATTACAATTCCGATACCAAACCAATATCGTGTGAAAGTAAACCGAATTTATAACCCGATCATTCATAAAATCCAACCCGTATTTTACTTTCCCCAAATCACAAAATTTAAACCATGATTTTGCAAAACCAATAGTGATTTTGAAACTGTTATCTTAACTCTCAAATACACCTCACCTACTCACCTCACCATTTTACATTCTGTCCTCCCCAAAAATTAAAACAAAAACGTCGGATTCATTACTATAACCGTCTACAAATCCTCCACTGAAAGACATGATATCATTTCAGTGAAAGCTTCATCTCGTTGTTTATTCACGGAAAAATATACACAATTTTGCTCAAATCTATGATCAAGAGTCCTCCAAAAGATTTCGACGAAATATCAGCAAGTAAGCTGAAAAAGATCTGAAAGAGCAAAAAGGAATGACAATTAAGATTGGTCTTAATACAAAGGTGAAAATGAAAATAGAAAATCTGAAACCCCCCAAATTAGAAACTATGGTTATTCTGCTCAGATCTACGATCAGGAGTCTTCCAGAAGATCTTGACGAGATATCGACGGATAAATTAAAAGAGCTGAAGGAGCAACAAGGAATGACAATTAAGATTGTTCTTAATACAAAGGTGAAAATGAATATGGAAAAACTAAAAACTCTCAAATAAGAACTATGATTATTCTGCTCAGATCTACAATCAAGAGTTTTCCATAAGATCTTGACGAGATATCGGCGGATAGCTGAAGGAGCAAAAAGGAATGACAATTAAGATTGTTCTTAATACAAAGGTGAATATGAATATGGAAAAACTGAAAACCCCTAAATAAGAACTATGGTTATTCTGCTCAGATCTACGATCAGGAGTCTTCCAGAAGATCTTGACAAGATATCGGTGGATAAATTAAAAGAGCTGAAGGAGCATTAAGGATGACAATTAAGATTGTTCTTAATACAAATGTGAAAATGAATATAGAAAAACTAAAGTGGTGCCTTCGACGGGAAGACAAAACTAAATGTAAGGTTGATCCAAGATTCAAGGTCTAGAACATCACTTTCTAAATATAGAAAATGATGTAATGGAATCACATTGTTGGTTATCTTCATCTTCCTGTTGTTTCAGTTTTCATTTTTTTTTAATTTGATTTTATATATTGTTTTTCGTTTGTATTAAGGTTATATTCTTATTTTTGTTATATGTAAATGAAGATACATGTGTTTGATTGAAATATATTCAGAAAAAAAGACGAGATTCGATTAAGGTCTTGGTTTGGAGATTTACTATAAGTTGTGCTTTGCGAATTTTGGATTGAAATCGAGCTGAGATTATTCAAATTGGGTTATTGCCAGTTTATTTAACTATGTATCGAGTAGGTTACAGTTAATTGGTATACAATATACAACAGTAATCCACTTTGTAGCGCAATGTAGAGCTAGTTGATTGGTGAGGTTAGTAATGTTGTGGGGTGGCTCAATGATGTTGGTCCTATCTTTCGCTCTAAGTTTGGTGGCCTTAGGGTGAGTTTTGGACCAGTTGCTTGCGTCTCCTCGGTTAGTATAGTTCCGAAATGAGAAGGAACATGGAAAGCAATGGGATCATTGATCAGGTGACCTTGAGCAAGTCATGGTCTGATGCTCCTCTTGCTCGCCGTTGACAGCTCATCTTCCTCAAGCTATCGGTGAAGGGCTTACTTTTCAACAAGCTTCTTTAATGCGTTCATTGCCGAATAGTTCCATTTTCGGATTGTTTCTAATTTGTTTTCAATTAGAGTTCTACTAAATTGGTTTAACACTTCATCGCTATGATGAACTGTTCTTGCTTTTGTTTACATAATTTTACCTTTTTTTTGGGCCAGTAACCGATGTTTAGGCAAATCTTGCCTCCTGTATTTCAAATTCTCAAACACTTTTCATTTTAATGATATATTTCCATTTTATCGAAAGAAAAAAATTGTTTTGAAAATATATATGTTCTCTATTATCAATGCATATTTGATTTAATATATCCTGTTTCATCCTCGTTTATTTTTTTCTTTTCTTTTCAATAATTTATACTAGAATAATAAATTAGGTTAAATTGTCATTTCACAATTTTTCTTAATGTGTGAAAATCTTAAAATATGTACCATTTGAAACGGTGGAAGTAGTATTCTCGGGAAATAAGATTGCAACTTTCTTTATATAAAGAAAATTAACTAGGTTTTTAGTTTAGGTAAAAATGGTGTTCTGAGAGACATTTGTGGAAATCTAAATCGTAGACCCAAATTAGAAAAACATTATTAAACAATCTTTGATTGCCATATAAAAAGATCTAAAGCTTTGAATGGTGAGCATTTTTTAGATAGTTTTTGTTACAAAATGTTTTTTTTTTTGTACTCCACTATTTAGTTTTGTTTTTATGCTCAGCCCCAAGCTAAATCTAATATGTAAACTCCAAAAACTAAAATCTAAAATCGAAAAACTAATTTAAAAAAAAACAGCATCCATTCATAGCCTAAGAATATAAGGTTTTAGATTCGAAATATTAAAGAATATAAGGTTTTAGATTCGAAATATTCAAGAATATAAGGTTTTGACTTGAAAAATGGTCACATTTTGCCCTACAAGGATCTCTTTCAAGATCCTATGATAGAGAGTTCTTGAATCACTAGGTATCAAGAACACGGCAAAGGGAGTTACACAGAACGAATGAGTGAAGTACCTGTAGTCCCAAGATGTAGTCCCAAGATGTAGTCCCAAGAAACTCTGGTTATGGTTATTGACAAGACCTTCTTCATACAGCTAAGAAATTGTCATAGTGGTCATCATCGCTATCGATATGGTCAGCAGCAGAAGGATTAGCAATCAATCTCATACGTTTGATGAGGTAAACATTGTAGTAGTAACTGATGAGATCCTTCTCACTTTTTCTCGGGAAAGAAATGGAAGCTAATTCCCAGAATCTTTGCTCACTACTTGACAAAGGATTCTTTTTCACAAGAGATCCAAATCTTTGCTCTTCTTTGGCCGTCCATGACTTTGATCCAGCCTCTTCACCCATTTGATCAAACTTCCAAGTAAAGAAAGCACGGGTAAGCTCTTTTTCCAAAAGCTCTCGTGCTTCTTTAATGTGTCGTTTTATGCAATTGGTTGACCCTCGACAAGCACAAGAACAAGAGTTAGATCTTCCTTCACCGACTCTTTTGTAGTGAACTTCTTTCTTTAGGCTATATGTTGGCCATACACCAGTTCCTAGCCATCTTAAAGTGTTTGAATCTCCGGGACTACCATAAAATTTGCCTTTCTTGGTAGGGGCAATCCAAACCGGAATATCAGCTTGGAAACCTGGACCGATCGGGATAAATGCTCTTTTTTTTTTTGAGTCGTTGATTTCGTCTTTGGAAGTCTTCTTGCTAACATCTGTAGGGTTTGGTGGGTTTGAAACATCACCCATTTGTCCTGAAGAACAGGGATGTGAGCGTTGAACACAAGACTTTGGTTGTTTGCTATTCTTCTCGAAGTATGAATCACTAGTATTCTCTAAAGACTCTCCTGAGGCTGTACAGACTGCATCATCACTCCAAGGTTGTTCCCGTGTCCTTTTGCTCTGGCAAAAGATAGAGATACCCGTCAGAGCCACCGAGACAATGTCTTTTGGCTGGTAAAGAGAGGACTCTTTGGCATTGGCATGCTCATAAGGAGCCAATGTGTTCTTTTTTTAATCCAATCTTTTTCACGTAATTCTGACAAACTATCGTGAGCTGTGCCAACTCTACTTAGATAAGGCGAAGAAATTCCAAAACTATGGCTAATTTCAAGCATCCATCAGGACTGAGCTTGGAGACAGAAGAGTGCTTCCTTATTCCCCAGATATAAACTGGGTATAAAGTCAAAGAATGTCTTACCTGGAAAGATCTTTGAGGGCCAAGTTGTGCAGCACCGCCAGAAGAATTCCCTCTGCCTATAAAAACCTCTGGAGGCATTGGGGGAAAAGTTTCATTAAAACTATCTTGTTTCCTTTCTCTACTTCTCACTCTAAATGTACGAAGTCTCTCACTACTATATATATTCAAAAACTAAAACTTTTCATTCTCAGATCTTTTTATTGACAACTAGTGTCTGATTAGTGTTCGCCATAGCTCAATACTCGTGGTGGTGATTAGGCTCCAGGAAAGGAAATTCCTACAAGCCCACCACGGATGAAGCAATGATGGCCCAAGAATATTGTTTGCACACGTGGGGAATAACAATGGACTATCCAAATTTACAGCCTAGCTCAAGGTTTCTCCTACCACGCGGCCAACCTTTGCAGGTTTATCATGTTATATGTACCAAAAATCATCAAATAGAGTTAATGTTCTGACTTACTATCAAAAGACATACCAGATGTTTCAGAAGAGCAGTTGGTCAGTTTCTTAGGAATGGTGCGCCGTGTTGATACACTTTCTGATCTAAACAAATCCCTTGCGCTCTTGACAGCCAAAGCAGTCTAGAAAGAAAAAGAGTTGCCAGGTATATTTTTCATGGTCATTTAATTGAAATTAAGAAACCATTAAGTAGAACACAATATAAACATAAAGTGTATGTCTTCAAATGCATTGTGTAATTCAGTCGTATCAATAGGTATAGCAACAGCATACCTGGTAAGCGTTTAAGGATTTAGAGATAATACCCTCGAGTACATCTGGATGCAATTCAAAATACTCCGTTAAGTACTCTTCAACTGATTGGTCAACAATTTGCCTGACATATGGATTTCCTAATCTCGTCTTGAAGATAGTAGGAGACAAAATATTAGCTTGAACTATGAATGAAGAAACTGCAAAATATGGCTACACAGAAATCAATGCCAATGAGAATTAACAATAACTATGGTCTTGCATACCTGTGTTTGACCTTCAAATTCAGGTTTTGGAACACAGACTGAGACAATGCAAGTCAGTCCTTCCATAACATGCTCCTCTCTCAAGATAATACTCTCGTCCTGTACAAAACCAACAATAAGAAATCTTATCATCAGTTATACAATACAACTGAAATGTCTCCTTGACACAGGTAACATTAATGCTTAAATTAATGGGAGCAAAAGATGTAAACTATTTTATTGTCTTTCAAATTAAGGAGATGATATTGTTCAAATTCGGTCCAATCTACGAAGAGAGGAATATATTGGCAAATGGCCCATAGAGCTCTTCGTAAAAAATGATGTGAATTGATGATGACAAAAAACATTGAAAAACCTCCTAGAAAGAGACATAGAAAGCGTCACATAGACAAAACTCGTTAGTGATGTTGAATGGTCATATACCTCAACAAGCTTTGACTTTTCCGCAAGGCTATTAAGAGTTCTTGTTATTGATGCTTTCACACCATCTACGTGTGTTCCACCATCAATCGTGCGGATATTATTGGCATATCCCAGCATTTTTTCTGAGTATCCATCTACGCACCTGGTACAACACAGTACAACATAATATGGAATCAGATTAATTGGAACTTGTTCAGACTTCAGAGCAACTACAACATCCACATATATCAACATACAATACTACGAAAAGGGACGTACCATTGAAATGCAATGTCCACGGTGGTACCATTAATCTCTTTTCTGAAACCCAGGACATCATGAAGCGGTTTCTGAAAAGATGCAGTCAGTTAATATTCTTCGAAATAACAGATAGCGCTCAAAATATCTTTCCTAATTGAAGTTATGTAAGGAAGAAAACTAATGATATTGCCGCATTGCATTTGCACATATAGAAGTTTGGAATCATCCAACATACAAAAACAGGCTTCCTAGAACTAAAAAAAAAAGAGTTCTGGACGCAAATTCTCACCTTACCGACATTTAGGCAAGTGATATATTCACTTAAGTCTCCAGAAGAAATACTTTTCTTATTCAGATCCTTATCTTCCATTTCCAAATGAACCTACAAAAGTAATCCTTTTGCTCATGAAGTACTCAAAGAATTCAACAATATGTTTGTGTTAGTAAAAAGCAAGATAATGCAGATAAAAAAAACACTCAATACCCTTGATTTGCTGATCTTACCAGTTTTATATCTGGACTTGATACCCTTTTCACAGCCCCCCTGTACATTGCTGAAATTTACGAAACAAAAGTTTATTCCTGGCAGAACAGAACACAAAACCCTAAGATGTATGTAACACGAGCACAGAACAGAACCACACTCATTGATCAGAAGATTAAACTCCACATATACAGACAAGCAATGCAATCCAAGACAATCCTGAAACCAATTCTAGCCTCAAGAACATAGATCTTGCAGCAACAATATCGGAATGAAGCAGAAAATGGGCACACCAACCAGAGAAAATTGCTACTACATCCAACAAATTCTCAGGTGACTTGATTCAGTAAATATGCATCAGATAATCACTTTGCAGCATTCCTCAGAAACAACGTTACAGTTTTTCGTTAAGCCAAAATCAGGTTTCTCAAATCAATTCCCACAAATTCCAATATACAAAAAGCTAAGTGGCGAAAAGAAACAAAACAAGTGCCTAAACGAATCTAAAGCAAAAGACTCTTTTTTCACGCGGCTAGAAATAAGAACAAACAAACATGATATATTCACAAACAGAGCCAACACAAATCGCAATTGTAAAAATGAATCAAATCAATCGTGCCAATCTTCATCGACAACGATCCCGAAAATTACGCGAGAAAATCTCAAGATCGACAACTTAATCTAACTTACTTTTATTAACAATCTTGGATTAAATTTTATTATGAAATCGTCAGTTATTTATAGGGGAAAAAGTAAAAACATGGATAATGAGAATAAAAACAACCGGAGCACCACCGATAGCGCAAGGGAGAAAGGCTAAATGGGCCTATGGCCCGGTGACCAAAAAAGAACAACCACAGCACCAAACAAAAACGATGACGAATGTATGTCTCAAATTTTACAATGCTTTGCCTCATTTTATATGAAAAAAATAAATATCCAAACATCGGACTATGATGGTGATAACTATAACATTCATTTTAAAATTATATATGAAGTTTATAATAGCTTATATTACGTTTTGAATAGATTTTAAAGTCCGATATAAACCCTAAACCCTAAACCCTAAACCCTAAACCCTAAACCCTAAACCCTAAACCCTAAACCCTAAACCCTAAACCCTAAACCCTAAACCCTAAACCCTAAACCCTAAACC
>WJSH01003305.1:200394-215866 GCA_009757365.2 Lepidium campestre
TAAATATTTATTACAAAAGCAAGAATTTTGCCGCCGTTTCCAAAGCAATTGAATAGTCCGAGTCTCCGAGTGGCGTAGCCCATGAGGCTATGACTAGGGTGGGCTTGAAATATGGGCTCATTTGTTCAATAGCCCACTATATACATAAGATATGTTTATTTACGTAAATAATTTTGGTGGTAAAAACGACTCTTGTGTGTAGAACCTATCATATACAATATAGTTGTAAATTAGTAACTTATCATATTGCAATCATAAACCCAAACTCAGATTCAAACAAACGGAAGAATATAACAAAGCAATTGTACTCAAGAGATATTGGTGGAGACAAACAGTCTATCAAAGCTTTTAATCAGACTTTTCTCTGTTTCTTCGAACAAGTGTCGTCTCGCTTCTGCTCACTTTTGGTGTTTGTGTGTTCCTCCGTTTTGGGTGGTGGTCTCTTGATACGCATGATGAAGATAAGCTGTAGCTCTTATCTTATCACAAGTGAGAGGCAACGAGAATATGATAAAGAGAATGTGGCTTTTAGAGTAACTTTAAGGACAAATCATATCTTAAAGGCTTCTTTATGAGCTCAAGTCCCATTTCAGCCACACACACCTCAACCCATTCCTTACGTGTCTTTTCGTAATTTCACATATTTTTTGTATACATATACACAAATTTCTCATTAATATCAAAATATCTAAGAAACGTTGACCAGAATAAACAATGGGATACTATTCCAAAAATGTTAATATTTCTAAAGTCAGTGCTATGAAGTGAAAATATATTGATCAAAACTAGAATGAGAATATTATCAATCCGGTTAAATGACCAAATTGCGGTAACGAACCGGTTGTTAAAGCAACGGAATTATAAATGGCGGTCCCAGATTCCCGACCGTTATCACTTACCACTTAAGAACAGTTGTTTCTTTCTTGAAAAAGAAAAAGCCTAAAAATTCAAAAAGAAAATTCGATCTTGTGCGCTACAACAGTCATATATATATATAAATTCCCCAAAATACCCTTTTCGAACCACGAAAACGAATGTGTGTGTAAGCGAATAAATACGAAAATCAGAGAGAGGGAGAGAGAAAAAAAGCAAAGAAAAAGAGAGGAAGAAGCTCTCATCACTCATCTGTTATCTTCCTCTTCTTCTTCTTCGTCGTCTTATTTTTTTTTCTTTTTTTTTCTACATTTATCTTATTTTTTTATTTATCTTATTTTTCACACACGCCTCTCATTTTTCCTTTCAATGGCGATGAAATCTCTTTCCCCTGTTCCTAAGCTTCTCTCCACAACACCAAGCTCTGTTCTTTCTTCTGATAAGAACTTCTTCTTCGTCGATTTCGTTGGGTTGTACTGTAAGTCCAAGAGAACCAGACGTAGACTTCGTGGAGATTCTTCCTCTAACTCACGCTCTTCTTCTCTCTCTCGCTTATCCTCTGTTCGTGCTGTTATCGATCTTGAACGTGTTAATGGCGTATCTGAAAAAGATGCCTCTACTTCAGTCTTAAAACCTCAGGTTTTTATCTTCGTTTATTGTCTTTTCACTGAGATAAATATTTCCCAGATCACCCAACTTGCAATTTTAAGTCTTTTGTGTTTGGTTTTGTGATTGATCTTAAACAAACAGGTTGCTAACTTGGAGGATATTCTGTCTGAAAGAGGAGCTTGTGGTGTTGGGTTTATAGCAAACTTAGATAACATACCTTCACATGGAGTCGTCAAGGATGCTCTTATTGCTCTTGGGTGTATGGAACATCGTGGAGGCTGTGGAGCAGACAATGATTCTGGTGATGGCTCTGGTCTTATGTCTTCCATTCCTTGGGATTTCTTTAACGTATGGGCCAAGGAACAAGGCCTTTCTCCTTTTGATAAGTTACATACTGGTGTTGGAATGATCTTTCTTCCACAAGAGGACACCTTTATGCAAGAAGCCAAACAAGGTGACTACTAAATCAATATCAACTGTGCGGTAGATGGAACTACCAAAACGGATTCAACATATTTCTAAAGTATTTTGATCCCTTTTTTGTAGTTATTGAAAACATATTTGAGAAAGAAGGATTACAGGTTCTTGGGTGGAGGGAAGTTCCGGTAAATGTTCCCATAGTTGGTAAAAACGCTAAAGAGACAATGCCTAACATACAACAAGTGTTTGTTAAAATCGCTAAGGACGATAGTACGGATGACATCGAAAGGGAACTTTACATATGCCGCAAATTAATCGAAAAGACTGCGGCTACTGAGAGTTGGGGAAGTGAGCTCTACTTCTGTTCACTGTCCAATCAAACCATAGTGTACAAGGGCATGCTTCGATCCGAAGTTCTTGGATTGTTCTATCTAGACCTTCAGAATGAGCTTTATGAGTCTCCTTTTGCTATTTATCATCGAAGGTACAGCACTAACACTAGTCCTAGGTGGCCTCTTGCTCAACCAATGAGATTTCTTGGACATAACGGGGAGATCAATACCATACAGGTTCTATTTTTTTTCTAGACATTGATGTTATGACTCATCATTGCTCGTTACAATGAAGTATCATCTAAGGTCAAGAAGATTCTTTGTTTGAATTCTACAGGGGAACTTAAATTGGATGCAGTCTCGAGAAGCTTCTTTGAAGTCTTCTGTTTGGAATGGCCGTGAAAATGAAATTCGTCCATTTGGTAATCCCAGGGGTTCAGACTCTGCCAATCTTGATAGTGCTGCAGAAGTGAGTGGTGTTGGCTTCTTTTGTATAAGTGTATTTATATGTTATAGTTTCTCTTGATATTGACTCGCCGCTCATTTGGATATTCTGCAGATATTAATAAGAAGTGGCAGAACTCCAGAGGAAGCTCTAATGATTCTTGTCCCTGAGGCATACAAAAATCATCCAACCTTGTCTATCAAATATCCTGAGGTAATGATGATCTTCAGATTCCATTTAACATGACATTGTAATTTTTTTCTTTTCGATTTGTTCTTCACCATTGTCCTTTCCTCTTCTTTTAACTGTAGGTTGTAGATTTCTATGACTATTATAAAGGACAAATGGAGGCTTGGGATGGTCCTGCCTTACTTTTGTTCAGGTAAATATTTTGAGGACTGACTGCATTTAACCTTTTGACTTGGTCAGGTTTTAGAAAAG
Source organism: Lepidium campestre (assembly GCA_009757365.2). NCBI lineage: Eukaryota > Viridiplantae > Streptophyta > Magnoliopsida > Brassicales > Brassicaceae > Lepidium > Lepidium campestre. The sequence goes on from WJSH01003305.1 coordinate 203,515, forward strand.
GTCATCCTATCAAGTTATTGTATTTTGTAATTAGTCAAGGGAATTTCTTCTCTCTGCATATATACTTGTAGTTTGTCTGTTGTGTCTGAGCTCAGGCTTCTTCTATTCCCCGTCGTTTCTCCATTCTTTTTTTCGGCTTCTCCTCAGGTTTATCTGACACTTGCTACTTGAATTCGTCACCTAGTGATGGAAAAACAGTTGGGGCTTGTCTTGACCGCAATGGCCTTCGTCCTGCTCGATATTGGCGGACAAGTGACAATGTTGTCTACGTAGCATCTGAGGTATTGCATTTGGAATTGATTATGTTGTAGCCAAGGAGACTGCCATATATTTGTTAATTGAAGTAACCGATCTTGGAAAGCACATATCTATCATGAAAGATGGAAAATGTTCTTTCTGATGACTACAACCTTGTTTCCCTAAGATCCTAACTTATAATGCATTGACATACTTATCTACGTTCTTGTCTTGTTTAGGTTGGAGTTGTACCAGTTGATGAAGCGAAAGTCACCATGAAAGGCCGTCTAGGACCTGGAATGATGATTGCTGTTGACCTAGTGAATGGCCAGGTTGGTAGATGGGAAGTCCAGATCTTGGTAACTCTTTTTGAACTCGTTAGCTGACTCATAGCTCGTTTCAACTCACAGGTATATGAGAATACAGAGGTCAAGAAGCGAATATCTTCATTTAATCCATATGGAAAATGGATTAAAGAAAACCTCCGGTTCTTGAAACCTGTCAATTTCAAATCCTCAATTGTCATGGAAAATGAAGAAATCCTAAGAAGCCAACAGTAAATATTAACTTTTAAAATATATTTTTAAGATATGCCTCCTGTTTCTGTAATCATCAGGAAGGTAACACTAACAAATCATTTCTCATCAGGGCATTTGGTTATTCAAGTGAGGATGTGCAAATGGTTATTGAGTCTATGGCTTCCCAAGGAAAAGAACCAACCTTCTGCATGGGCGATGATATTCCGTTGGCTGGATTGTCTCAAAGGCCACACATGCTTTATGACTATTTCAAGCAAAGATTTGCGCAGGTACATTAGGAATCTATTTATTGCATTTGCTTTGTGTTAGTATCTTGAAAGGTACCCCATTTCTGGCTAGAGATCAAATGTTGATCCTCAACTAAAGGGCATGTCCTGTTTCAGGTTACAAACCCTGCCATTGATCCCCTTAGAGAAGGCTTGGTTATGTCTCTTGAAGTAAATCTTGGAAAACGTGGAAACATATTGGAGCTTGGCCCTGAGAATGCCTCGCAGGTTTAGCCTCTTGATTACCCTTTTCCCCCATTATTTTGTTTCACACAATCTGTTTTATATATATGGTTTTGGTGGTTTTCATGAACCAGGTTATTCTGTCTAACCCTGTGTTAAATGAAGGAGGGATTGACGAGTTAATGAAGGATCCATACTTGAAACCCAAGGTTCTGTCCACATTTTTCGATATAAGAAAAGGAGTTGAAGGTTCCCTGCAAAAGGCTCTATATTATCTTTGTGAAGCAGCTGATGATGCTGTCCGAAGTGGTTCTCAGCTTCTCATTCTTTCAGACCGATCTGATAGCCTGGTAAGATGTCATAAAACGTTACACTTTTTGTTTACAGAATATGGTCTGTACATAAAGTCTTAATTTCTATATGATGCGGGAAGAGTTGTATCACTTCCTAAGTCTACATATAAAGTCTCCATTTTTATGTTTTTCTGCTAATCAAAATCTGTTCCAAGCAATCTAAAACTCTCTGGTAATTTTGGATCTTTAAGGAACCGACCAGGCCTTCAATTCCGATAATGTTAGCTGTTGGTGCAGTCCATCAACATCTTATTCAGAACGGCCTGCGGATGTCAGCTTCCATTGTTGCTGATACCGCCCAGTGCTTCAGCACTCATCATTTTGCTTGTTTGATTGGATATGGTGCAAGGTTGGTCACTTTGGTTTTGTTCTAAATATTTCCCCTGCCAAGTGAACAATTCTTGGTTAGAATATGTTCCACTATTATATATGCTGCAAATGTTAACTCTTGTGGAAAATTTTCTACAGTGCCGTATGCCCATACTTAGCACTGGAGACATGTAGGCAATGGCGGTTAAGTAACAAAACTGTGACCTTCATGCGGAACGGAAAAATTCCCACTGTAACTATTGAGCAAGCTCAAAAGAATTATACCAAGGTAAGAATTTAAATTAAGATGTTTTCAAAAGAAAATGACTTTAAGGAGAGGCTAAACTGCTAGAACATTCATTATAAAGTATTCTGATACACACAGTGTTTATCTTGCAGGCGGTTAATGCAGGGCTTCTTAAAATTCTTTCCAAGATGGGAATCTCATTGCTTTCAAGGTTCCATTGCTCTCCTCTAATATTTTTACCTATCTCTTATGCTATGTAGAGTTCTACAACTACTGACATATCATTTTTTTTGTTCAGTTATTGCGGTGCTCAGATATTTGAGATATATGGTTTGGGACAGGAGGTTGTTGATCTTGCATTCACTGGAAGTGTTTCGAAAATCAGTGGACTTACCTTTGATGAGGTGAGGAATAACTCACATTGGTTGTTTAATTACTCCTAATGATCAAATCCACATTGCTTCTAAAAAATGATATCTTGTTTCAGTTGGCAAGGGAGACATTGTCTTTCTGGGTCAAAGCCTTTTCTGAGGATACAACTAAGCGTTTAGAAAATTTCGGTTTTATTCAATTTAGGCCAGGAGGTAAAAACTTTATATTGTTTCAAGACCATGCCTTTTCGATTCTTGATTAAAACCAATATCTTCTATAACACAAGCCTTGTAATTTTAGGGGAGTATCATTCAAACAACCCAGAGATGTCAAAGTTGCTCCACAAGGCTGTCCGTGAAAAGAGTGAGACTGCATATGCAGTCTATCAACAGCATCTCTCAAACCGACCTGTTAATGTATATAAGTACCTAGTTGGTCTTAAGTTGCTTTATTAAGTTCACTTATGTCTGAACAACTGGGGGTACTTAACTCTCCTTCTCTCTCTTTAGGTCCTCCGTGATCTTCTTGAGTTCAAGAGTGATCGTGCACCGATCCCAGTGGGGAAAGTCGAACCAGCGGTTTCTATTGTTCAAAGATTTTGTACTGGTGGAATGTCACTTGGTGCTATTTCAAGAGAAACTCATGAAGCAATTGCTATTGCAATGAATAGGATTGGTGGGAAATCAAACTCCGGAGAAGGTGGAGAGGTAAATAAGTATCCATTTTCTCTGTCTGATGAGTAAAAGAAAAAAAAGAAAAAAAGTCTAATGCTTTGTTTTTCTGTAGGATCCTATCCGCTGGAAGCCGCTTACAGATGTGGTTGATGGATACTCACCGACATTACCACATCTCAAAGGTCTGCAAAATGGCGACATTGCAACAAGTGCTATCAAACAGGTCATATTTTTCATCTATCATAAAACTCAGGCTGGATTACTTCACCTTTGTTCGCTAGAGAAAACCTTCATCGAATGCATTTGTATTCCTTCAGGTTGCTTCAGGGCGTTTTGGAGTCACACCAACGTTCTTGGTCAATGCAGACCAATTAGAAATTAAAGTTGCACAAGGTGCTAAACCTGGGGAAGGTGGTCAGCTTCCCGGAAAGAAAGTCAGTGCGTATATCGCAAGACTAAGAAGCTCGAAACCTGGTGTTCCGCTTATATCTCCACCTCCTCACCATGACATCTACTCTATAGAGGACCTTGCTCAGCTCATCTTTGATCTACACCAGGTGATCAATCTGTTCAGAACTCAAATAAGCAGTTGAATCTAAATAAAGTAATAATGTAATATCCAACTGAACAAACAAACAGATTAATCCAAATGCAAAAGTATCAGTCAAGCTGGTCGCAGAAGCTGGAATCGGAACAGTTGCTTCTGGAGTTGCAAAGGGTAACGCTGACATTATCCAGGTATCAGCTTGAAACTTATGACATTTGCTCTTGTTGCTTCTATGTTCTTGCGCCGTTTTGTTTTGAATCTGTTAAGAAGTTTCATTGTTCCTTTTGATATAATTCTCAGATATCAGGACATGATGGTGGAACTGGTGCTAGTCCAATAAGCTCCATAAAACATGCTGGTGGACCATGGGAACTTGGATTAACAGAAACTCACCAAGTAAACCTTTTGACTGCCATGTGGTACTAATTGTCTTGGACATACTGAGTCTTAAAATGAAGAAAAACTCATTTCTTCTACTTGCTTTATCCTTTTTTGCAGACTCTTATTGAAAATGGACTCAGAGAAAGAGTCATTTTAAGAGTCGATGGAGGATTAAAGAGTGGCGTTGATGTTCTAATGGCTGCAGCTATGGGTGCTGATGAATACGGATTTGGTTCCTTGGCAATGATTGCTACTGGCTGTGTTATGGCTCGTATTTGCCACACTAATAATTGCCCAGTTGGTGTGGCAAGTCAGGTAAACTCAAAAAGATTTCGTAAATTTTCATATACATCACCTCTTAAGTGTTACTAACGCTTGTATGCCACTCTGAGTGGTCTCAGAGAGAAGAATTGCGTGCAAGATTCCCTGGTGTGCCTGGTGATCTTGTCAATTTCTTTTTATACGTTGCAGAAGAGGTTAGCCACTTTGTCTCGATCATTGAGAGTTGAGACTCATTTTGTCATAATTAGAGGAAGAGATTATATATGTACAAATACATGTAGCCCTAGACGTATAAATGTATTTACATTATTAGCCTTCCCTTATATATTCTATAATAGTCTCATCTGAAGGATAATATTTTTCTCTGCAGGTGAGAGGCATCTTAGCACAGTTGGGATACAACAAGTTAGATGACATCATAGGACGAACAGAGTTACTGAGACCACGGGACATTTCGCTAGTGAAAACTCAGCATCTCGATCTAAGTTATCTTCTTTCGGTATATGATTGTATCCATACTCTATTTCTTCTCCATGAAATGAAAATCGTTGTTCTAATTACTCTTCCCCCACTCTCTTAGTCTGTTGGAACACCTTCATGGAGTAGTACTGAAATCAGGAGGCAGGATGTTCATACAAATGGCCCTGTTCTTGACGACGATATTCTTGAAGATCCATTGGTAACAGAACTCTTACCTGCTCCTTCTCTCCCAGTTCTGCTGACTTTAGTTGCTAACACTTCTAATGTTTCTAGGTGATGGATGCAATACAGAACGAAAAAGTGGTTGATAAAACTGTCAAAATATGCAACATAGACCGTGCAGTTTGTGGTCGCGTTGCTGGTGTTATCGCAAAGAAGTATGGAGACACTGGATTTGCAGGACAAGTGAATCTAACGTGAGAAATAAAGACTAAAGCTTTGTATAAATCAGTATGTTTCAGTTCAGGTTATAGCTAAAACAACCTTTACTCTTTTCTTATCTGCAGTTTCCTTGGGAGTGCGGGACAGTCCTTTGGGTGCTTTTTGATTCCTGGAATGAATATCAGGCTCATAGGAGAGGCAAATGACTACGTAGGAAAGGTGAGTTAGCATCCATATGAAATAGAAAAATCTTTCTTAGCATCAATAGTTACTTGTAATGACATATCTGCCGCAATGGTTGATCTTTTTGAAGGGAATGGCTGGTGGTGAAATAGTAGTAACACCAGTGGACACAATCGGGTTTGTGCCCGAGGAAGCAACAATAGTCGGGAATACTTGCTTGTATGGTGCAACGGGCGGTCAGATATTCGCTAGAGGCAGAGCTGGAGAAAGATTCGCAGTGAGGAACTCACTCGCTGAAGCAGTAGTTGAAGGCACTGGAGACCATTGCTGTGAGTACATGACTGGTGGCTGTGTCGTCGTGCTTGGAAAGTGAGTAGACTGCGATGTAAAGTTTAAAACCGCTGGATGAGTAAAATCTGTATCTAATGTTTTCTATTGATCACAGGGTGGGAAGAAACGTTGCTGCGGGTATGACAGGAGGCTTAGCTTACCTTCTTGATGAAGACGACACTCTTCTTCCTAAGGTTTCTTTCTTTCTTTTGGGTGAAACTAGATTCTTTCTTTCGACATTTTTCTGAACAAACTCTATTTACAGGTGAACCGAGAGATAGTGAAGATGCAGAGAGTAACTGCGCCTGCAGGGGAATTGCAGCTGAAGAGCCTAATCGAAGCCCATGTCGTAAGTCATAACATCCTCGACTCTGAACTGAAAGATCTCTAGTTACTTTTCTTGGTTCCTAAGCACTGCGCATTTAGACCAGTTAGACAAGAGTGACTTGTCTTTGATCATCATATATAAAACTCACTTGTTTTGGTTTAAAGGAAAAAACTGGAAGCAGCAAAGGCAAGGTGATTCTGAATGAATGGGACAAGTATCTACCTCTCTTCTGGCAACTGGTTCCACCAAGCGAGGAAGATACTCCTGAAGCTTCTGCTGCTTATGTAAGAACAGCCACCGGCGAAGTCACATTTCAATCGGCATAGAGATCTTCGTCATGATTCAAGAGCAGGTTGTTGCAGTTGAAACAGAAGGATTCATACATCAATGGTGGATGGAGCCGAAAATCATTATTTTTCATAAATCAATGTGTGACAATATTCTTATTGTCCTGTGATTTTTATCACTACCATGGTTGCTATATCTGTACAGGAAATTCAGTAATATAACTGCATTCAACTGCTAAACTAAAATCATCCCATAAATTTGCAAATTCTCTTTATCGAATAAGGGTTCCGAGTTAAGTAACCATAGAATTAATATAAAAAATATGTTACAGAAAAATACACTTCTAAAATCTAATAAAAGTTTTAGCAAAAACTATCAAGATCTGACTCCTTGAAACTCTCATCTCTCAGTATGATTGGCTTAATCCGAAGAGCGTACCATTGAGTTCCTCCAATCTCACTCTGCAATCTCCACTCATCTGTACCACAAAGAAGAAGAAAACACATGAATATTAGTTTAACTCATCTTTATGAGTACATTGAGTAAGAAGATAACATTTTGATCTATTTGAACAAGTACCTGGAGATGCAGAGTGTAGAAGATTCTTCCGGTGGAAGAAACCGAAGAAGAGACGCTTATGACAAGAAACCTGTTTTCTTCTAATTTAAGCAACATATCGGAGATAGATGTCCATTTCGAGGTACAAATCTGGACAGCAATCTCTGTGTCCGTGAGCCAATTTGCTGCTATCCGTTGGGAGGAAACATCTAATGAGTCCATCATTGATTTGCTTCTTAGTTCTTCTTGGTGAGTTTTTCTCAAAAGCTCTTCTTTTCTCCGAGACAAATGTTGAAGTTCTTGCTTCTGCTCTGGTATGTACTTCACCACTCTCGCTACCGTCATAGGAATGCTCAGCTTCCTCTGCATAATAATCACAAATCAAAAAGGCTTCTTTAGGGAGTATAAATTATATACGAATATAGAATATGTAGAAAAACCTAACATATATGTGGATAAATTATACTAACTTAAATATTAGAAGATTCGGTTAGTTAGGTTTTGCAAATATATGCAAGGATTAGAATTCTATTTAAAGTTAATACATTTCAAGATCACAAAACCTAAGCTTGATACGATTTTCTAGATGTTAAAAAAAAATAGTATTAAAAGCTCAAACCTTTTGATCAAGAGGAGGCAAGAGGGCACGAAGTGAAGAGTACAAAGCATTAAGCTTTCTACGGCGGTCTCGTTCACTTGCGTTGTGATTCAGTTTCTTTTCCAACACCGTTACTCTATCTTCTTCTTGATCATTGTTACTGTTACTATTAGTACCATTGCCGTGACGACTAAGACTCATATTAATGTTCTTGAAATCATCTGATTCTGAATGAGCAAAAGGATTAGGGTAAAGGAAAGAAGGAAGATGGAGAGAAGGGGAGAAGGAATCAACATGAGACAGCCATGGATACTCCATTGTTGAAGCAGAGTAACATTCCTGTTGCTTACTTGGAAACATTGGTGTTAAAGCACACATTATTGCTTCTTATGGTGTGAAAAGAATAACTAGAAAGTCGAAAGAGAAAGTGGATATGAGAGAGAAAGATTGACTTTAATGGTAATGAAAGAGGAGGAAGATGATAAGACCGAACTGAGATGGAATCTATCTATATATATGTACCTTAGTTATGTCCCCAAGTAGTAGTATTTATAGCTCCATCAGATGAGGAAGCTTATTTAAAGATTTTTTAAGTGTTTTCTTACACTCCACACGCAGTCTCGTGTTGGAACGAGTAGGGCACGAGCTTTATGTACAACATTTTCTATTTCATATTCCTCTTAAAATAATACTCGATAATCGAGGTTTATTATAAAACTAATTAATTAGCTATTTTCCCATAAATAGTGTTATTAGTTAAGTAGGTTAACCTACTTTGAAAACAAACAAATAATAATGTAAAAATGTAATAAAGTAAAACTTATAAAAAGTATTTAAATTTCAATTAACAAAACAAATTAGTACTTGAATACATGATTCACTTTTTCATAGTTATATATTGAACATGTGAACGCAGTTTGAGGGTATCTGAATATATATCCTTTCACAATCACCAAAATAGTCATACATGTATGCATACATCATATGAAATTTCTTTTAGTTTTCATCCATGTAATAACTTATTATTGATGTTTTTGTCCTACGCCATTGTTTGTTGTTTCTTTTGTTTTTTATCAAAAAATTGAAAGTAGTGAATTAACACAAACAAAAAAGAAACAAAGTGTAGATTACAATACTTAATTAATTTCGATGATCTAATCGATGACGTTTATTTCTTTAATTCTTTTCATCATTTTATGTCATTTTCTTTCATTTAAGAGATGCTCTCACGACTCACATCATGGAATGTTAGAACACAATCTACAAACTCTGATTTAATTAACCAGTTTAGTTCTATCTTGATTTATACTAACATGTTAGTGTGTATTAATTTTTCAGTAGATTGTAGTTCTTATCTTAAAGGTGCAGAAGTTACAAATGTAAAAGAATTAAGACAAAAGTGACGTATACAAACACAGATTAGGTTAAAACTAAAAGTCTGTTTAGTCCAACTAATTATCAAACGAATTGTATGGATCGAAGAAGAAAGAATAGGAAAGAGAGTAAAACGCACACGCTCTTTGGTCAACGGCACGTGTTAGCAGTAAGGTCGTACCAAAGAGCCACAAACTCATGTACATACACATCATCATCATCTACGAATCTAGTTTTCTTTACTTTCGATTTATCTGTTTTCTTTCACACATTTCGAATGTTCTTAACTCTAATTATGAATATTAGTAAACATATATTTTGAAACACTATTGTTTCATTAGTTCATAAGATCGATAGTATACACTTCGCATCTCTAAATGTTTATATAAACCCAATTTAACAGAAGAAAAAAAAAAACCCTAAAGTTGAACCGAGAAAACCCTAAAATGTGTACAATTGCATTTAAAAAATCTAAATGTTTTTAAACATATAGTGAAGGTTTTACCTATAACTAAGGTCTCCCCTACGTTGACATTTTAATGACTAATTTTTCAGAAAAAAAAAGTAATATTCTTTATTTCTTATATATATGCAAGTACATAAGAAAATGTTATAAAGTAACTTACTAAAAAAAACATTCATGGTTTGATTCTATAGGAATTGACTTGTGATTTATTTATTTATATTTGTCTACTTTTATAATCATTTATGATTGTTTTCTTAAAAGAAAGTTTTAAGAAACCATAAGAGAGTCTTCCTCTCCAAAATAAAAAGCAGAATTAAGACAAAGAATGTTACTTTTGATAATGGAATGCACGTCCGCGACAAAAGCAAGCAAATTTATTCCTATCCATAAAAAAGTAAATCGAAACAACAATTTTTGTTGTTAAGCCGTCAAGCTGTTTGGAAGCTACTTTAGGAATCTTCAAATCAGAATATATTAATAAGTTTTCTAGAATCTTTTCAAGTATATACACTATTTGCAAAAAAAATTCTAAAAATTATGATTAATAAGTTTTCTAGAATCTTTTCAAGCATTTACCGTATTTGTACGTTTTTTATTTGGCAATTGGCATAGTACAGTATTTGTACGTTAATGTTGACCATTTTATTAGCTGTCATATTATACCAATAATCGATCGAGCAAACCTAATGAATCGAGTGGAGTAATATCTTGAAACACAAAAATGATATCTTACCACAGAATCTAACATAGTCCAATACATCTTATACTATAAAGTGCGTATACCATAGTTACAAAAAATCACTATTGAGAAATTCTCATCTCTAGAATCTCCAATAATTTCAAGTCCTACGGAGGAGTCTCGTTAAGAAGAAGAAACAAACATAGAGAAGCTATGGTTGCGACTTGTGAATTTCTGAAAAGTTCATCTAAATCTGCGTTTTGTCTCTCCATAAGCAACCACCCCAAGGACTGTTATGGAGTACCCGCCAATTCCCATTACCGTAACCGGGTTTTGAAAGATCAAGATCGAAATCACCACTGCAACTGCTCCTTTAGCATTTCCAAGAACCTTCACAATCAAGAACACAATCAACATTGTTAGTCTTGCTATCTCCAAGATGGAGCTCTCATCTCAAGTGAGAAAAGGAGATTGAAAGAGAAAAGAATTAGGTTTTACCTGGAGGGTGAGGGCACTTGTGTGTTTGGTAACCAGGAAATTCAACAAATTGGCTGAATAAGCCATTACAGAGTTAACAAGGAGAAGTATCCACATATACTGATGTTGTTTTGCAAGCGTCACAGTCACGCTGATCACGTCTGGTTCCATAAATAGCGTGACCGGAAGAAGAGCTATAACAGCTATCGGAGACATATACAACATCAGATTCATCGAGTTCAACTTTTCTCTGCAGAATTCAAAAAAAAAAATAAAGAGAACAACATGAATCATATTTACATATATATATAGATGGTGTTTGTGGACCTGAAGTAATCTTTTTTGGTTACACAATTTGATTCTATAAACTAAAATCTTAAATTTGATAGAGTGATGTATAGCAACATTCTACCTAACTAACCATTTATGAAATTTCTAAATTAGGCAACAAAAGTTTACTGCTTTGATCATCTAACTGCTTGCAAAACGCAAATTCTAAGACTCTATAAGATAAATTAAGGTCATTTTACCCCTCTGAAGAAAGTAAGATGCCTTGAAGAACAGATTTAAAGGCTCTTGCCGCCGTAGCGCTGATGCACATAATGAACCCAAACCAATGAAATCCTGGCTCACCCTGCATCATCAAATGGTACTTAGATCAAGATCATACACACACACACCGAGACCCTATCTTGGCAATGGTACAAATACAACAACAACAAAAACAAGAATACGATATAACCACTTTACAAGCTTATAAAGATTTCACCTTGCAGGAGAAATTAGGAAGGTTAGATCCCAAAATGATGTTCTACCAAATTCTACACCTGATGATTAAACCATAAAAGACTGAAACTTTTTAGATAACATAACACTCAAATTTACCCCGATTTCAAAGTTTAGGCCTTTGTCCAAGTTAAAAAGTAACATATGTACAATGTTCTTCAACTGTAACATCTAACTACAGATCAGTCATCAGTGTCCAAATTGGAAAGCAATCATTCTCCAGAAAATCATGAATCCTCGGGATCAAAAGACTCCCTTAATTTCAAATCTAGGAAGGTCAAGAAACCCAAAAGTGATATAAAACGTCGGCATTGTTGGGAGTATTCATATAAATAGCTTACCCCACTGGCGATGACGACGCCAGCGACGACGGGGACGAGAGCACCGTAAGTAACCCAAGCTTCTCGCTTAAGGGTCATGAGATAAGCGAAGAGAGCAGTGAAGAACGGCGTCGTGGCACCGACGGCTTGATTGAAAGAGACTGGGAGGTAACGGAGGGAAATGTTGCCGCCGACGACAGAGGCACAGAAGACGATGCTGAGGGTAGCGACCTTGAGGAACTGGGATCGAGATTTGAGGGATTGGAGAGGGACAAGCTTGAGGAAGACAATAGAGATGTAGCTCAGGATTGCGCAAGCCGACATATGACACATTGTGAGAAAAATTGGGAATTTGAATCCATAATTGGAGAGGAGGAACTTGTTCAGGAGAAGAACACCGATATTTGAAGAATACCAGGAGACGATTAGGGTCGATATGAACAAAGTTTGCTTCTTGGAAGACGACGACATTGTTGTGTTTCTGATCTGGTTTCTTATTATCTTCTTCTTCCTCGCCCAGATCGAGATTCGATTGAGAGAACGAGAGAAGGGAGAAGAGAGAACAGTGAGAGAAAACGAGAAAAATCAGGTCCTCACTTTGAGCATGGAACGGCAAGGACAAAAGCCTAGATTTTTTTTTTTTTTTTTAAATCAAACCTTTTTTCATTTTCTTAAATGTGATTTCTGTAACGCATATGTTTAATTAATTTAAGA
>WJSH01003305.1:215897-255236 GCA_009757365.2 Lepidium campestre
TATATTTGTATTATATTTTCCAAAAATTAATATTTATACTATGCAAATATCATTTATTTTTTAGAAATTTTTTTTGACTTCATGTGGATCTAATTCGGTATGGTATTAATTTGTTGATGTGTTTTGTTTTCTTTCAATTTTGGTTTAAAGGATTCTTTTTAGTAAATCCTAACCAAACTCCAAAAACACTATAATTCCTCTGTTGTCAGTTAGAATCACTTAACTAATGGCATTATCGTAAATATTATGAAGTCAGAGACAAAAATGTCCTTTAAATATATGAACACAAGTCAAGGTCAACTAAGTTTCAGATCTCTCTTAAAGAAGTTTGCGTTTTCTTATTACATTGGTCTCTTTAAAGTTTTGATTTTTCTGTCTCTTTAATTTTAAATCATTTCAGCGATGTCAGGTTACCCTCCGACGAGCGAAGGTTACGGCAGTGGGAATCAACCTCCACTATCTCAGTCACGTTACCCCGCCGGTAACAACCCGCCCTCTGGATCATCAACTTCTGCTCCTTACGCTGTGCCCTATGGCGCACCAAAACCGCAATCCTCTTCCGCGCCGCCGTCAAAGCCTCAATCTTCGTCTTATGGTGCACCGCCTCCTTCAGCTCCGTACGCGGCTCCTTCAGCTCCGTATGCGGCTCCTTTAGCTTCAGCTCCAGGGGACTACAACAAGCCGCCAAAGGAGAAGCCGTACGGAGGTGGTTACGGTGCTTCATCTCATCCTACGCCGTATGGGACTTCAGATTACGGTGGTTACGGTGCTTCATCTCATCCTACGCCGCCGTATGGCCACGGAGGATACGGAGGAGCTACTCCACCGCCTGGGAGTTACGGTGCTCCAATTCCTCCAGCATCTTCTGGGCACGGCGGTTATGGAGGATATCCTCAGCAGGCTCCTTATGGAAGTCCTTTTGCTTCTCTGATTCCGTCTGGTTTTGCTCCGGGAACGGATCCGAATATAGTGGCTTGTTTCCAAGCTGCGGATCAGGACGGTAGTGGCTTCATTGATGACAAGGAGCTTCAAGGAGCTCTCTCTACTTATCAGCAGAAATTCAGCTTGAGAACTGTTCATCTACTTATGTATCTATTCACCAACACTAATGTCATGAAAATCGGTCAGTTTTTCTCTCCCAAATTTGCCCCATAGATTCGATAAAGATTGTTGCTTTCTGTTGTTGATCCATCTCTATGATTCCTTCTCAGTCTTCATTTCATTATTTAATATTTGGCTCTTCAGAAAATGCAAAACTCAAAAATGTTCTTTCTTCATACTAATTGGGTCATAGCGTCCGGATTTTTCTATTATTGACAGAATCAGCATGTTTCTATTTATAGACTTGTGTGAATTACGTGCTAAAGAGTAAAGAGGATCCACTCTCCCTTTCTGTCTCTAAATTATATTGTTTGGTCAATTGGTTTGATTATTATAGTTCTAGTTGAATTCTTTTTTCTTTTCTGTCACACGTTCTAGTTGAATTCATAAAATAATAATTGTAGATAGATTCTTTTTCTCTCGTTAGCCTGGTTTTGAATTGTTGTCCTGTATTAACATATAAAATCACCATGTTGGTTGCAGGACCTAAAGAGTTTACTGCACTTTTCTACAGTCTTCAGAACTGGAGGGTAAGTTCAAATTTAGTAATGGTATCATGGCTTTATTGGGTTTCTGCTATCGATTAGCATAACAAGACTAGTTTGTTAATGGCTTGGTGTTGGTTTTGGGATTTGGTTTAGTCCGTTTTTGAAAGGTCTGATAGAGACAGGAGTGGCAGAATAGATGTAAATGAGTTGAGAGATGCGCTTTTGAGCCTTGGGTTTTCTGTTTCTCCTCCAATCTTGGATCTGTTGGTTTCCAAGTATGACAGAAGCGGAGGCAAGAACAGGGCAATTGAATATGACAATTTCATTGAGTACGTTATTCTTTCCATGCTCTTGCATGCTCTCTTCTCTTCTTCTTGTTCCTGATCGTTGCTAATTTATGTTATCTGCTTTGCTTTGACGCATGCAGGTGCTGTCTCACTGTTAAGGTATGCTATCATTTACTCTGATGCAGCTGTCTCATACAACTCCTAGATAAGTGCTTAGGTCAATGAGACTTAAATCTTATACCAATTGAACTCAAAATAGTCTCGTAACCAAACTCCATCATATGCTAAATTGGTTAAATTTGTTAAATGTAGTGAGGTTTTAGGGGTCATAGACCGCAATTGTGTTTGGCTTCACTTACAACAATTCATAGTCAATTCTTGTTACAATGTGGTGTGGTTAGTAATCTGATTTGCAAAATGGTTGAAACTGCAGGGACTGACAGAGAAGTTCAAGGAGAAGGACACATCGTACTCAGGCTCAGTTACTTTCACTTATGAAACCTTCATGCTCACAGTCCTCCCCTTCCTCATCGCTTAAGCTTAAACGGTACCCCCTTTGCGCATATTCATCGTCTTCTTCTTCTTGTTCTGTCATTTTGTGAATTCTATTGTGAAGAAACAATAACAAGCTTTTCCCGGTTGAGTTTGAATACCAGAGTCAAAAACAATTGTGAAAATGTATAGATCTTTTGGTATAAAAAGAATCAAACAACTCATATTATGGTTGCATATTACATTTTGTTTATTAGAATAGACTATACAACTAAGAAATGTTGACAGCATTGTCTTGCTGATAGAAAAATTTGCTTAGTATAACCCTCAAATGTATATCTTTAAGATGCATTTTTGGGAAATTGTTAATATGGAAATTAGAGCTCGACCTGCTTGGGTGGAGACGTCTGTTCATTTAAATAAATCAAACGTCCGTTGAGCGGTTGAACTGGTCTTGCGTTCGACTCATAACCCTAAATTATTAACAAAAAAAAACCTGTTTCGTTATCAAACATAAATGGAGGATTAAGTTTCTTGGTAAAAATGTTTATGTTAAAGATAGTGTATATATATATATATAGCTCTTACATCACGACGAGCATCCGTTAAAGCTTCAATTTGCTGACGTGAAATTGTTCCGATCTGCATTGGTTGAATAAAGCAATCAAATTAAAGAGATTATGGGTTCTTGATTTCTGTTAACAAATCTTTAAATATCGGTAGAAATATTACATCGGTGACGATAATCCACATGACATCTTCGGAACAAGGAGGAGTGGTAAGTGATCCGCTGTATTCATAAAAGTTTGTTAAGTCCCCTTCGAATTCTCTTGGATCTATCTGTCCTAGGCTGATCTTTCCATGCTGTTGGTTCGCGATCGTATTGATCTTATCCTCTATCTGGCAAATAGTAAAGAATGACAAAACAAATCATGTAAAGAATATCCCACATCGGAAAGAAAGAGGTAATGGAGTTTTGAAGAGTGAAAATGTAATCTAGTGGTAAAATCACCTTTGAAATGAAAGGATTTGGTGCACCTTCATTGAACAGAACTCCAACAACTGCTAAGTGTCCATCTGCATTTTCGTGTACCATGTGAAATTCCATTGCAAATCTAAAAAAAAAAAACAAATTTAAGTTTAGTAAACAAAGCTATATATATATTAAAAATGATGTCAATCTTTTGTTTTTTCGTAATTAATTAATTAACTAACTTCTTTCCTTTGATGACATGCTCGGAAGGTGCGTGCCAGTGACCTTGAATAATTTTATAGTCGGTTCCATTAATGACGATCTTCCCTGCATCGCCTTGCCATTTAACCATCATGTCGAATCCACGGTTCCAAAGAATAGCTTCTGCTGGTATGTAAGAAGTCGTAAGAAGCTGTGTGGAGTTGTGAACAATGCGAGATACACCTGGAGAAAGATCGACTGGAGACTGCCTCTTCCCATCCCCACAAATTTTCCATTCAGGCTTACCACTGCTCCATTTTGAAGGATCCATTAATTTTGTACCGCTTTTGTAATGAAATTCAGCCTCTACATCAGCTGCAATATAACACCACAACATGAGCCAATTAATATACTTTTTACTCCAGTTTTCATTACATAGATCATAGGATGGACTGTGAAACTTGTTAAAAGTTCTATGTTGATCTTATCAATCCGTAGGAATCGCAATGGTAACAAACTAACAATCATGTGATGTTCAAGGAGATAAAGAATTGAGAATTTACCGGCTAGAGATGAAGTAGACAAAAGAGCAAAAAACGTTATGTAAAAGATAAAAGTATTCATTTTCTTTTCTTGTTTTTTTTTGGTATTCTACCTTTTGTCATGTCATTTATATAGAATTTAATTTAGACAAATTTGAGAGGCTGTCCGAAAAAGCCTAAATTCAGGTTGAACTCAATTTCTTGTGGTCGTCTATTAAATAAAGTTTTTCGTGGTTAAAGAGGCAATTAACTCTATAACCTCTATGAAGAGGCCTATTATTGAGAGAAATGAGGTATAATTTGAAATCCATTATTTTTTACCTTTTCAAGAAAAAGAGAGAGATCAATTCTCCTTTAGAAAAAGCTTTAAATGATAATGATCTAAAATCTATGAGACACTAATTTTTTGTTTTTTTACAATTGACACTAATTTTATGGACAGTCTTTACATTAGTGTCGCTTTTCCAACTAATTAATATCAACTTATCGTAATTATATTTACCGAAAAATTCCACCGAAGTTTGATTTTAGAGAGTTTTTGTCAATTATAAAATCGACATTCATACGATATGATAGATTATATAACCAATCTTAAATGTAAGTCTTTGACACACTCAACTCATTGCTCTATATCAAAATCCTTGTTACATTTAAAGAGATGTATATAGTTAAAAGTTTAAGAAAGAAAAAAAAACACCACACAATTTGACAGACTATGAAGCCAATGCATGTTCGGATCATCTGTGCGTTAAATGTCAAAATAGCATGTATTTGTAACAAAATGGACCCAATATTATTACAATGATAATTCTTATCCATCTCTTTTGATCTGTCTCTTGTCGAATAGGAAGTAAGCACTATTAAGATTTTGTCACCTTCTGTGGAGTTATCTTTGTCTTCTTGCTTTAAACCATCCTATAGTAGAACATAATAATTGAGAAGTCACATGGTCTGATTATGGCCTAGGGAAACCATCACGTTTCCAAATTTGGAGATAGGCTGCAACAGAACTTTATGTTTCTTCTCATCTATCAGATTACGACTTGGATACTGCTTAGTCTATTTCGGGTCGGGTTCTTTTTATTAATGTGGACCTTTTTTAATTATGATAGATACAGTTCAATCTTCTTGTTATAATCATGAGCAATTCTTTGATAATAATTGTGGCGTATCCATATAATGTATTATACAAGTTCACATTCTTCCACACACTCGATTTCAGTTTAAGCTAATCGTTTTTAAGCTAACACACTCAACTCGAATTAGTCTAAACAAAATTATGTACACTCAACTCGAAATAGTCTAAACAATAGTATGGTCTAATATAATGATGACTGAGGATTTTCGTATGAATCGCAATGTAATAGTTTCACAAAATCAAAACATTTATTTTTTGTCACTAATCAAAACATTTCTATTTAATATAATAAATTCTTTAGGACTTGTCCTTTCACATTTAGCCCTAAATAAAAATACTCGAATAGGCCACTAAACCTTTTACATGTAAGAACGTTATGATGACATTTAGACGAGGTAGATAGAATTTTCTCGGACATAACTAACTCTTGATACATCTCCTCAAGTCTCAAGTGTGTATATATACACACAGAATGAGAGAGAGAGAGAGCACTGAACTAACTTGCAATCCTAATTTCAGCTTCTCCAACAACAACAACAACAAAACAAAAAGAAAACATACTTCAATGGCCCAAACATCTGTAACTGTAGTCGCAACCAAATGCGATGCTCTTGATCCCTACATCAAAATTCTTCAAAGTCGATCAGATGACATCGATATCTCCTTTTCATCTTACCTTAAGCCAGACAACAACGAACAACAACCAAAAGAGCATGGAGATACGGAGCTAAGCATCTTCGAAGCTCGAAGGTACTTTAGTGAAAGTGGGAGCAACGATAGATCCCAGACGAGGAATCTTAGTGGTCCGAGATTCTCTTCGGTGTCATCTGCAAAAGTGTCCTCTTTTACCGTGGGACACACGGCATCCTCTGAAGTTAGTTGCAACAGCCAAACCGGTTTGCTCTGTAACAAGAACCGGCAGGAATCGAGCCAAGGATCGTACCCAGATGGATGTGGAAGCAACAAGAAAGGATCTTTATTTGGACCCAGATGGTTTTTTAGACGCAGGACTTGTCCCTGTTCAAGCTCCAAGTCGGTTCAGGTCCAAGAAACCAAACCACGAGTCGCAATGACCAGAACCGGTTCTGACCGAGTCGTGTTGAACCGAATCGTTCATCATAATCATCATACGATATCTTCGTCTGATCCGATAAGATTGACGATCCCTTCAAACACTGTGACTCGATCCATCGATTACGCGGAAAACAGAGAATCTAAATCTCCCGTCAATAATTTTAGCTTCCCGATTGTAAATGAAACTTCGCAATCATCAGAAACTCCCAAGAATCCCGTTCTGAATCGAGTTGAACCGGTTATGCATCGGATTAAACCGGTTCTGAATCAAACAAGTCCTAAAGGAATCACTACAGACGAAGAAGCTACGAGCGACGCTAGCTCCGATCTCTTTGAGATCGAGAGCTTCTCTACTCAAGCCGTAGCTCGTTCGTGGGCCCCAACTGCAGAGGATCTCGTCCGGAACTCGATAGACGAGACCGTGACTGAGTATGGTTACGAGCCAAGCGAAGCAAGTGTTACTTGGAGCGTTACGACCGCCGAACCGGCCTCGGCGGTTACAGCTAACTTCTCTAGAATCGGTTTGTCGTCGTCTCTGGCGTTTAGCGGTTGTGATAAGAGGAGAATCGGGATGTTAAGCTGTCGCTCTGAAAAAGCGGTTTTGGTTAGCGGTGGTCAGCGTTTGATTCAACCGCTTAAGAGCGTTAGCGTTCAGGACAATGTCGCCGGAAAGGTGTTGTGCAACAATAGCAGTTCTAAACTAAGCGTGATGAGTCGATCGATGCTGCATACAAATTCTTCTTTTTCAGTTTAGATAAAGTTTTCTCCATCATCTTGGATTCTTGTGTGATTGTCGTCTAAAATTGTTCTGTTTCTTTTCTTTAACTTGTGTATCGAAAGATTGTGGTTGGTGAGTTAATTTTAAGTTAAAAAAAACAATTTATAACCCTTCTCGTTTACTCATGAGTTAGGCTCATATGTGAAGTGATGCTGGTGCTAATATCATAAATGGTTTGTCTCAATTAGACTTTGCCGTTGCGTGCACGATGTCCTTGTGGTATATATGGACGGTTGACGGGTCCTTTGGGATTAAGACAAGTTTTGTTTGGACATGATGGTGGTAGTTTCTTCAATCTCAAAGTTTAGTTTAAGGTATAGTTTCTTGCTTGAAAGCATTAATAAGAAAGTCAAAAGACTCCATTTAAATATATTACATAGCTTAAAAGCAAACCAGAGATGAAAATATATATTAATATACAATGCACCTAACTTGACCCTCACTACAAGAAACCTCAAATCATAAATACACAAGAGCTCCAAACCCACAACACTGCACATGTAAAACAAAACAATATACACAAGAAACGCCAAAACATCTTGCCTATAAATTTGATTAAATTCCCCTGTAAACCCTAAGTAATCATATCAAGAAGCTAGCTCAATGGATCAACAAGGCATGGACAAGAGAAGACTGGCCGTTCTTGTTGGCTGCAACTACCCGAACACAAGGAACGAGCTTCATGGCTGCATCAACGACGTTTTAGCTATGAAAGAAACTCTTTTGACCCGTTTTGGATTCAAACAAGACGACATTGAAGTGCTAACAGACGAGCCAGAGTCAAAGATAAAGCCCACCGGTGCAAACATTAAAGCTGCTTTACGTAGGATGGTCGATAAAGCTCAAGGCGGATCTGAAGACGTTCTGTTCTTCCACTATAGTGGCCATGGAACTAGGATTCCTTCGGTTAAACCTGTTCGTCCTTTTAGACAAGACGAAGCTATTGTTCCTTGTGATTTCAATCTCATCACAGATGTTGATTTCAGAGAATTGGTCAATCAACTTCCTAAAGGAACAAGCTTTACCATGATCTCTGATTCTTGCCATAGCGGTGGCCTTATTGACAAAGAGAAAGAACAGATTGGTCCCTTTTCTGTCTCCGGAAACGTATCTCCAGTCATAGAGACAACGGATAAGATCTTATCACGTGCATTACCCTTCAAGGCAGTCCTTGACCACTTGATTTCTCTTACCGGAATCTCAACTTCCGACATCGGTACACACCTACTTGAGCTCTTTGGTGGCGATGCTGGGCTTAAGTTCCGGTTACCGACGATGGATTTAATGGATCTTTTGGAGAAAATGACTGCGCGTGAAAGACACATAGATTCTGGCATATTGTTGAGTGGGTGTCAGGCGGATGAGACGTCTGCTGACGTTGGCGTTGGCGGCGGGAAAGCGTACGGAGCGTTTAGCAATGCGATTCAGATGGTGTTGAAGGAAAATGAAGGTGTTTTGAAGAACAAGCAACTAGTAATGTTGGCAAGGGATGTGCTTGAGAGATTAGGTTTTCATCAGCACCCTTGTCTCTACTGCAGCGACCAGAACGCGGACGCGGCTTTCCTGCCTCAACCTTGATGCGGCCAAGTGGATTAAAATAAATAAACTGAATCGTTTCGTTTTCTTTTATTAATGTGTTATCACGTTTGCGTTTGGTGTTGCTGTGAATTGTCAAGTAAATGGTAATTATTGAATTTTTTTGATGGGCGGTTAGAGTCGAGAAAACGGAATAACGGATAACAGACCACCACTAGTTAAACTATAAAATAATGAAGTTGTTGGGCTGAGATTCTTTCTTTTGAAGCCCATTTACTAAAACTTGTATATATTATCCAGTCCATCGAAGTAGTTAGACGATTCGTCTAATGACACGTGGGACTGTCGAGCTTTGTTTGATTCGTTACCATCTCAATGGAGTGACCTTGCTCGAAGAAGAAAACTCACGCAACTTGGAAAGAACTAAACTTGAAGCTGAAGAAGAAAAGAGTGTTCTGTTCCGTAATTAAAGTCGAATTCTTTGTCCGATTACTCAAAGCAATGAGTGACGCATTTTGTTCGGACTGTAAGAGGCACACGGAGGTTGTGTTCGATCACTCCGCCGGAGATACAGTCTGCTCCGAGTGTGGACTTGTGCTCGAGTCTCACTCCATCGACGAGACCTCTGAGTGGAGAACTTTCGCTAACGAGTCTGGTGACAATGATCCCGTTCGTGTCGGTGGGCCAACTAATCCTCTTCTCGCCGACGGTGGCCTCACCACCGTCATTTCCAAACCCAATGGCTCCTCCGGCGACTACCTCTCCTCGTCTCTTGGTCGTTGGCAGAATCGTGGATCAAACCCTGATCGTGGACTCATTGTTGCTTTCAAGACCATCGCCACTATGGCTGATAGGTACTGTTCTAAGCCCTTTTCTTAGAAGGTTTTTGAGTGTGGATTTGGGGGTTTTGCTCTATGGAAGGCTCTAATTCTGTTTATGATCTGACATTGGTGCCACAAAATCCAACCTTTTGATTTGTAATTGTAATTGAGGAGTGTAAGAATCAGGTTTTAATTTTCTTATCTTTTGAAACCTATTAGTGAGCTTATGAAGCAGATGTATGTCCACTAGAAATCAGACTCAATCTATTAAATATCTAAAAAATTGAAAGTCTGTTCTTTTCTTTGCAAATGCTATCTTTCTCATGGATTGAAACAGCTCTGTAATTAGCCATAAAGATATGTTTTCCTTTTTTAGCATATTCCTTAGGGATACTCATTTTCTTAGTAAGTTATTAACTACTAAACATAGGCCAATGCTAATTTGATGAACACTTTGTTCCAGGTTGGGCCTTGTTGCGACCATCAAGGTACTTTGTTTTTTCGAGTTGCAGATGTTTTCGTAGAATCAGCCCACCAAACTTCCTGATTATGTGGCTGAGTTGTCTGTGCTTTGTCGTATTAGAAAAAAAAACTTTATGTCATGTCTTTTGCCATTCTTTTAAGGATCGAGCAAACGAGATATATAAAAGAGTGGAAGATCAGAAGTCGAGTAGAGGAAGAAATCAGGACGCCCTTTTGGCTGCATGTCTGTATATCGCTTGTCGGCAAGAGGACAAACCACGAACTGTGAAGGGTACAGATACAGCTCTAAGAGTCTTCTTAAGCATCCATCACTCCCATTTTTAATGGTATCGTTCCTCCTAATACTCTCAATTTGGTGTAGAAATCTGTTCTGTTGCTAATGGCGCCACAAAGAAAGAGATTGGCCGTGCAAAAGAATACATAGTTAAACAGTTGGGATTGGAAACAGGACAGTCAGTAGAAATGGGGACTATACACGCCGGTGACTTTATGGCGAGTCTTTTAAAAATGCTTATCCTCATTTGTCATTTTTCATTTCCCTGTATGCTCCTTAATCAAAGTGAAATTGATTTTAAATATGCAGAGACGGTTTTGCTCTAATCTTGGCATGAGCAACCAAACCGTGAAAGCAGCTCAAGAATCTGTGCAGAAGTCAGAGGAGTTTGATATTAGGTAAATAGATCATAAGCATGTCTCCTTGAACCTTATTGTTCTGAATCAATCGCTGTGTGGTTTATGCATTACATACTCTACAGGAGGAGCCCCATATCAATAGCAGCAGCAGTTATCTACATAATAACACATCTTTCCGATGACAAAAAACTGCTTCGTGGTCAGTTTCATGTGCAATCCCTTCCATAAAACAAGAAAATACTTTTTTTCTGACTGAAATTGAGCCTGCAGATATATCAGTGGCAACCGGAGTTGCTGAAGGCACGATAAGAAACTCATACAAGGATCTGTATCCTCACCTTTCTAAGATCATACCAGCCTGGTATGCTAAAGAGGAAGACCTTAAGAACCTTCAAAGCCCTTGAGTTTCTTCTCCACCTTTTCTCTGTATGAAACATTTACTACACATTTAATATGGACTTCTAATTTTAGTTAAAATAATAGAGGCAATATTTTGAAAAAGCCCCATAAGAACAAGAATTCCTGTAGATTTGTTATCAGTTTTATTAACTAGTCGTCCAACGGATCTCAATATGAATAATGCCGTTTCTGGAGTTGATAAGATGGTATTTGTGGTTGATCCTTCCATTGTCCACAACATCGTCAAGATTTATGTCTACATGTCCTAGCTCCTCCTACACAGAGATCAAGTAAAAGTGAGTTCAAATGGGTCTGTCTGCTCTAAAACTAATTTAAAGCCAATCCAAACATCAAATCAAGATGTTGGCAAGCTCGGATCAAGGCGTGAGATCTTTACCTTGGATCGAAAGTGAAATCCTGTTCCTTTACTCATGACCTCAACGCGTATACTCTCTTTCACTGGCGGCTCCTCTAGTGTAAACTGGAATTCCTCGTTCCATTGAGGGTCTCGTGTTTTCTTCAGTATCTAATTATAAAAAAGGTAGCCATTGAGACTCAGACGACAGGATGCATTTAAGCTTAGTCTCATCATGACCCAAATAGTTCTTATGTAGCTTCTAAAAATGCAGGTTTAGTATTTACCTTTGTTTTCTTCTTTTCTCCTCTGAAGAGAACAACAGCGTAAGGGTTCGAGTGTTTCTTCTTGCCCTCGACATCTTTGGCAGATTGGATTGCAACCGAGAGTAGACCTGCATGGCTGAGAAAATTGTCGTCCTCTGAAGATTTCTCGTCTCTGCTTTCTTTCCTCTGGTACTCATCCTGATTTTCGTTTCTACTCTTAAGGCTTTCCTCTCTAAATGGGACATACCTGAGATCCAACTCTAATTTGCCTCTATGTTTTTTGTCCCGGGGATCCATAACAACATTTGAGTTCTTGATCAGGTCCAGATTAAACACCTTCTTCTCACCAGGATTAATCTTTTGCAAGGGGATCATCTGCATTCCCAATCTGTCGTGCCCTCCGACCTAGAGATAAAGAGAGCAGCTTTATTAAGAATAACACGGAATTATGAACATGAGAAGAAACCGGATCATGAAATGCATATGGAGTGAAATGAGATTCTGAGACCTTGTCCCAGTCAAAGACTTCTAGTTGAAGGACTTGTGATTTTGGATCCTTCACGATGAGTTTGAAGTGTTCGTTCCATTCTGGGTTTAAGTTCCTCTTCTTTATGGTGGTCTTCTTTGCTGGAAGCTTTTCTCCAGTTAAGCTAAGCTTGACATAAGGGTCAGATGTTCCCAGCAAATCCTTCTTGAGGAGATTGCGAGCTCGAATAATGTTCACGTGAAGTAATCCTACGGGCTTCTTTACAGACGCTCTACATCAGAAGTAAACATATACATCAGAGGAAAGAAACAGAAAGATCTCCAGATTTCTAGTTAGATCGTTCATAAAGTTGATAAACCTTGAGACAACACTTACGTTGAAGCATCAAGAATAGGTATCTCAAGCACTTGTGGCCAATGGTACATGCTTGAAACTTCCCTTTTAATAGTTTCCTACAAAATCATGAGATAAAGATAAGTTCTCTGAATACTAACGAAGGAGGAGCATCTCATGACTGATTAAAATCATAATCCAAATCCTACCGATAGGAGGATCATCAATGTAGCACCTGAACATATCTGTAGAGACCCGGTATGGACATGAGATCTCCACCAAGCACTTTTAATCCAAAATCAACATGCGGCTGCAAAGAGAATCATGATGATTAATTTCTTACCCCAATGAATGGTACAACATGCAACTTTTAAATCTATCTTGAGTCACTCTTCTGTGAGATGTATCTACCTTTTCCATTAATGAAACTACAACCATTCCAAAACAAGGGAAGGTCGGCAGAAGAGGCTTCAGAGCTACACGGATTGTCGCAAAAAATTGGAGATCTACGAGCTGCAAAGGTAAAATATTTAAATAGTCAGCAGTGAAGATGCTAAAACTGTGATTATGGAACTAAGAGTAGTAAAAGTGGTTCATTGCTCGTGTTCCATTCTTTGACAATTTCAATTTAACTGACCTGAACTCGAATTCGTAACGAAAGCAGCTTTAGCACTACAACAATGTTGGGATTGCCTGCCCATTTGATTGATGGTTCAATCAAAAGCTCCTTCTCGTTGGTCTCATAGACTTTTACACCTGCAAAAGATGCCTGTCATCATCAGTACATCTTACACAACGGTAAGAGGTGACAAGAACTGAATGGGACTAGGATTTGCCTTGAACAGTAGGTGGGAGCGGTCCGAGGCTCAATTTTTCGAACTCTATAGATTCTATACAGAACGTCCCAATATAATCTGCAAATATTGGTTGTGCACAACTCTGGATAATCCCGCAAGCAGCCTACTCAGGAGAAGGAAAATAAAGCTTTAAACCATTGCCAACTATAAACTTATCAGAAGCAGAACTAGAAAGAACCTTGTCGAGGTAGGGCCACATGTGTGAGAGAAATTTGTTAAACCAGTCCACCTTAATGTATAGAAAAAAGAAAAAGAACTCTCAGTCACGTTAGTAATCGAGCTTAGATGTTAGAGTCCAACAGTAAAATCCAATAAATGTGACTTACTCTTTCATAGTCTGGATTCTTCATCCACAATGGAATGTCTGGAAGAAGATCAAGAAGGACACTGATGCTAGTCTCAACTAACGGCTTCGCAGGTGGATACTGCAATGTTGAAACAGTGGATATGAACTCCTCAGATTCATAAGTAGCTACAAAGCAGGTTTATGAACAGTAAAACCAATGGCTTCAATTCGAGTAACAGCCATTTTCAAAAACCTAACGCAGATAAGCTCTCAGGTTCATCATATTCAAACACATGGCGTAATTGTTTTTCTCCAAATACAATCAAACACTGAAATCAACCGAATCACACATTAAGCTATCCAGATGATGAAACAGCCAGACAGAACAATTCCTCCAAACACGACGAGAACGAATCCAAACGAAAGAAGCGAAAAGTGTGTTTGATTGATGTTTCTAGAGATAAACTTTTACCTCTTCATGTGTAGGCGGAGAATAAATCAAGACGAAGAATCCGAGGATGAGTCCAATAGGGATTCCGATTGCGAAACCGAGGATCCCCAACACACTGGTGAAGAAACCCATACTTTTGATTGTTCTCTCTCAATGAAAATAAGAAAAAGTCCGAAAGTATGTATAATGAATGGCAACGAAGGAGAAGGATTCGGGTCCAAAACGGTAACCAAGAGCAGCGTTCTGTTTCAACCGCCAAAAAGAATATGTGACACAGCTTTTCCAGATTTGTATTTAATTTTATTTATTTATTTTTCCTTTTATAGGATCAAAAAATCACGAGATGCATTCAGTTCCCGAAGCCGACGTCAAATTTGATTTTAATTATCCTTGTTGTGATATTTAATTTTGCTTGTTGGCCTAATCAACTATTTCTTGGAAATAAATAATAAGATTACCATATTTTAATTACTTTATGGTCCCAACAACAATTTGTTGAACTACTAGTATTAACCTATTGATTTGTATTAGTATCGTTATTAATTGTTTCATCACCAAATTCTTATCACACATGTTCAATGTTACATGTCTTATCTGCATGCATTGACTGTAACACAATAACGTACACTTAACACTTTTAAATAACCCAAATCGATAAGTTAGTGAAAAAAATGCCCAATGACAAAAATAATTATTCTGGCGAAGAAGAAAACACAAAACAGATTTATCACGAAATATCCAAAGACGTTTAACATCACAATCGTAATAAATTCCAACAAAAATGTGATTTCCTAGCTTTAATTAATTTAAAGGTCCTTTTCATTCCAACGCTAATCACAATATTTCAACTAAATAAAGTGTCATATAAAAACATCATATAACATGATTTTTTATTGTTGTCAATAATGTTATACAGATATATCTTTATAAAATTTTGCTAGAAGTTACATTTCTTGACCAGACTTCGAGAAGTCCTATCTGCCTACTTGTTTGTTCAGACGAATATTATTTTTGTTTTGTTAAAAATCTTAGACCAACTTGCTGGATATTACTCCAGGATTGACCATTTGACGTTTGATACTAATTAATAATTAAACCTCGTACTAAAAAACTCTATTTACTGTAGTTTCTTCATAAAAAGCAGACATCTTTTTATAAAAATAAAAAAGCTGACTGCTCTCAATCCGGATTTTGGTTCGGTTTCGATTCGGTTTATTTGATTTTTCAGTTTTTTGGTTTATAAAAAATATCTACCATATTTAAACCATATATACAATGGTCTGATTTGATATAGATAACCTCGATTTTCGGTTTATTCAGTTTTAAACCAAAAACCATAAATTTGTTTAACGTAATTAAACTTTGTCGGTTTTATTTATTATTTTATATTTTATAATTTATTAATTGTGTTTATAAATTATAAAAAAGATATAATAACATTGAATCTAAGAATTAATTTTTATATAAGTTTGTCACTACAATTAATTGATAATGTTAATTATTATATAAAATCTGCAAAATTGTTATGAAAGAAATTTGGTGGGCACAATAAAAAGAAAAAAATTTATTTATTTTAAATAATTAATCATTACTAAACTAATAATATGAAACTTTATAAATGATAAGTTAATACTGCTATTGAATATTTATGTGGAATTATATCACTATATTATTATATTAAAACTAGAGTATTGCGTTTAATTATACGTAGATGCACTGAATATTTTATGTGTATATCATTATACTATAACTAATCTATTAATTATAATATCATAATTAAGTGGTTTTGTTCGGTTTGTTCAATTTGATCGGTTTATTACCAAACCATATCCGCATCTTACGGTTTTGATAAAATTGGATCCATATGGTTTATATAGTATAACCAAAAACCAAACCATATTGTTTTTTTTCGGTTCGGATCGGTTCGGTTTTGCCAAATTGAAACATGCCTATCTCAAACCAGTAGCTGCCATTTGTCATCATGTTTTATGACATAAAATAACATAGTATTATATTATTGGTCAGACGTTACAAGTCAGTTGTCAGATATGTTCTGCAAGAGGGTCATGTCATGTGCCAATTGCTCGCACGTTCGAAGTTTGAGGCGTACTTAGTCTCACATGAGGCACGTTCGTACGCGCTCAGCCTCAGTCGTTAGGTAGCATTATATATTCCAAAAAGCCCCCAACTATTACGTGTATGTATGATGATACAAAACTCAGTATACAATTAAAAAACTCACCTTCCAAGATCTCGTTTTCTTCTCTTCTTCACCGATCTCTCCAATGGTACCTAACTTGTTGATCTGAGTAGCTATTACGATTCTTTACATATAATTTTGTTATGTTGCGATTCACAGGCAGAGGGAAGCAGAGTTTCATCAGATTTTCTAAAGAATTTATACATCCCTACGTACGTTCTCTCGGCGGAAGCAGAGTCTCCGTCACAACCCGAGACTACTCCACCAGCGAGCCCAGTTCTTGTCTTCATCAATTCCAAAAGCGGAGGTCAGTTAGGTGGCGAACTTATTCTCACCTACCGATCTCTTCTGAATCACAACCAAGTCTTCGATCTTGGTGAAGAGACTCCGGATAAAGTGCTCCGGAGGATCTATCTTAACCTGGAGAGGCTTAAGAATGATGAGTTCGCTTCTCAGATTCGAGAGAAACTAAGAATTATTGTGAGGATTTTTTATTTCTTTTACAATTTCTCTCCAATGGAACCATGCATGTTTGATAAAATTTAAATGTAATCTTATAATTAGGTTGCAGGAGGTGATGGAACTGCAGGGTGGCTTCTTGGAGTTGTATGTGACCTTAAATTGTTACATCCTCCTCCAATTGCTACCGTACCTTTGGGTACTGGAAATAATCTTCCTTTTGCTTTTGGATGGGTCAGTGTGTACAATTCTTCTTGGCCTCATCAATCATCCACGCATCTAGCGATATGTATACCTCATTTCTTCCTATATGTAACAAGTGTTAACTTGTTTCAATCTCCCTCTCTCTGCTTCTGGCTTTGCTTTCTTGCAGGGAAAGAAAAATCCCGGAACAGATAGGACTTCAGTGGAGTCGTTTTTGGATAAAGTGTTGAATGCAAAAGTGATGAAAATTGACAAGTATGTATGTGTATATACATATACTTCCAGAGTTTAGTGTAGAATTTTTGGTGATTAAACTGGTTTTATGCTTTAAGCTGGCACATACTAATGAGGATGAAAGCTCCTAAAGAAGGTTCTTGCGATCCTGTTGCACCTCTTGAGTTACCACATTCTCTACATGCATTTCACCGTGTTTCTCCAACAGATGAACTTAATGAGGTTATTCATTAACCTTTCTTCTTAGACATTAAAAGTATCTCTGTAATTGTTTTCTTATATGGACACTCTTCATTCTCCCAGGAAGGTTGTCACACATTTCGTGGAGGATTCTGGAACTACTTTAGTCTCGGTGAGAAGTTTTGTTTTCACAATTGTTCATCTCTACATGCATTTCATCTTGATCATTAATTTCCAAAGACAAATCTTGTTTTATAACAGTTGTGTTATGTTTATGATGCAGGAATGGATGCTCAGATATCTTATGCATTTCATTCTGAGAGGAAACTGCACCCTGAGAAATTCAAGAATCAGCTTGTTAATCAGGTATTTTGCTCTTACATATCTTCTGTTTTTCTTTCTATACTCCTTTCATTGGCTTCACATTCTGATTTTCACAATGACAGAGTACATATTTAAAACTTGGTTGTACACAAGGATGGTTTTGTGCTTCTCTTATGCATCCTTCATCAAAGTAAGTAAGATATATATATGCTCTGCAACACTTCTGCCTCATCCTTTATGTTTAGTATTACACGGTTGTAATGTCAGTAATTGATTGTATTTGGCTGGTAATTTGATTTCTATTTACATATGATTTTGCTCTATTACACAATATAATGGAAAACTATCTATGACTTCTGTAGGAACATATCTCAGCTTACAAAGGTTAAGACTTTAAATACAAATGGCCAGTGGATCGACCTCCACATACCTCATAGGTAATGTTTATTCATACAGTCTAAATAATCGTGAGGGATCACTAGACTAAGTAGATCGATGTGGTTGCACCTTAAATGTAATAAATCAATGCAATATATTGTTCAATCTCGAATATTAATTAGCTACTCAAATATCAACGTTTGTTTGTGTGATTACAGTATCAGGTCTATTGTATGTCTGAATCTGCCCAGCTTTTCTGGAGGATTGAATCCATGGGGTACACCAAATCCCAAGAAACGACGCGACGTAGGTTTTAAAAGCTCTTCATATTGTCTGGATTCTGTATATATCTTTCCCATTTTAAAATAATATGCATTGTGACTTTCTTGTGACATAACAGAGAGGCTTGACTGCACCATTCGTTGATGATGGCCTCATAGAGATTGTTGGGTTTAGAAATGCTTGGCACGGTCTTGTTTTACTCGCTGAAAAGGGACACGGAACACGACTTGCGCAGGTAAGAACCATACAAGCAGGAAGTTATAAAGACACATATAGAGATATGATGATTGACTGATTACAATAAATTATAACCTCTGTGATTAGGCAAATCGAATTCGCTTCGAATTCCACAAAGGTGCAGCCGACCATACATACATGAGAATGGATGGGGAGCCATGGAAACAACCACTGCCAATGGATGATAAAACTGTGATTGTAGAAATCTCACATCTTGGTCAAGTGAACATGCTTGCAACCCATGACTGTCGGTCCAAAAGCATGTTTGATCCTTCAACGCATAGCCATCATGATGGT
Source organism: Lepidium campestre (assembly GCA_009757365.2). Classification (NCBI taxonomy): domain Eukaryota; kingdom Viridiplantae; phylum Streptophyta; class Magnoliopsida; order Brassicales; family Brassicaceae; genus Lepidium; species Lepidium campestre. Next base: position 234,674 of record WJSH01003305.1, read on the forward strand.
ACAGAAGAGTATGATGATGATGATGAAGAAGAAGACTCGGTGGCCGCAGGAGAGGAATTTAGAAAGTTTGGTTCTGCTGATACCTTCAAGATTCCTGAGGAGTTTGACATTTCTCAACTTAGTTAGAAATTTAACCATGCGTCCTCATTCTTAATTTCATACATTCTTCATCTGGTCTCCGATTTTCTGTTTATCAAAACTTATGTTGGTTTTACGCCTTGCCCTAAAATAAAACTTGTGCCCTACGGTTAGGTTTTGACTTGGACCGTATGTTACTAATTGGATTTGGTTTTTGATATATATATTTTGGAGAAGGCCATTCTGTAATGGGCTTTTAATAGTTGATCTTAGTTAATGTCAAAAATAACCCACTAGTCAAACGAATCGCACCGCTTGGTTTATGCTGTTTCAGACCACGCGCATACTAGTCATAGTTTGGTTTAGTTATCCCACACTAACATGCGCTATCGGCAAACGTTAAAATAATTTTAGGAAATTTTAAGATTTAACACAGTTTCTCTTTCTTCTTCTTTCCTTCTCCGTCTCTCCGTCGTTGCGCAACCGCACAGTTCACCATATCGTTTATTTTCTTCTTTTTCTTCTTTTCCTCAAGGATTTGACGCTACTTTTCCCGCTTTTTATTGTGTCATTACGTACAGTTTCATAGTGTTAGTGTATCTCGATTGTAATAAACTAAGAAGATATATCTTTTGAATTAGTGCCGGAATTTCGAATCTAGGGTTTTAGTGTACTGGGGTTTCACTAGGTTGCTGGTCTTGGTGTCTTCTTCATGGTGGGATACATCTTGATTTTGGTGTTTTGAATTATTCGGTCTTACGGAGTTAGAATTGTGATGGGTAATGTTGAAATTCCGAATTGGCTAAAAGCCTTGCCATTGGCACCTGTGTTTAGGCCTACAGACACTGAATTTTCAGATCCTATTGCGTATATATCGAAAATTGAGAAGGAGGCTAGTGCTTTTGGGATTTGCAAGATCATTCCTCCTTTACCCAAGCCATCGAAAAAGTATGTTTTCTATAACTTGAACAGGTCGCTTTTGAAGTGTCCAGAATTGGTCTCGGATGTTGACATTTCGAAAGTGTGTCAAGAGGATAGAGCTGTATTTACCACTAGGCAGCAAGAGCTAGGGCAGGCTGTGAAAAGATCGAAAGGAGAGAGGAGCAAGAGGAATTCTCAAAGGAGTGGTGTTAAGCAGGTTTGGCAAAGTGGAGGCGTATATACATTGGATCAGTTTGAAGTGAAGTCGAAAACTTTCTATAAAAGCCAGTTAGGAACGATTAAAGAAGTGTCACCTGTTGTCGTTGAGGCATTGTTCTGGAAAGCGGCTTTAGAGAAGCCTATATATATAGAGTATGCAAATGATGTTCCTGGCTCTGCTTTTGGTGAGCCAATGGGTCATTTCAGGCATTTCCGGCAGAGGAAGAGGAGGGGCAGGGGATTTTATCAGAGAAAGTCTGAAATTAACGGTGGAATTAATAGTCAAGATCGATCAGGTAAGAACGATGAAAACTCATCGCCTGAGGAAATTGCTTCTTCAAGTTTATCATCCCAGGATTTTTCCAAGCAGAAGAACATGGAGATTGTTGATGAAATGGAAGGTACGGCAGGCTGGAAGCTCTCCAACAGTTCATGGAACCTTCAGACAATTGCACGGTCACCTGGTTCTGTTACACGTTTCATGCCAGATGACATCCCTGGTGTTACATCTCCCATGGTTTATATCGGTATGTTATTCAGTTGGTTTGCCTGGCACGTTGAGGACCATGAGCTTCACAGTATGAATTATCTTCACACTGGCTCACCGAAGACTTGGTATGCTGTCCCTGCTGATTATGCGTTTGACTTTGAAGAGGTTATCCGCAAAAATTCCTATGGCAGCAACATTGATCAATTGGGTACGTTCATTCTGGAAAGTACTGTTAACGATGTACTGTTTATGTATCTATAGAAATGTGTTGTTGGTATAATACATGCGAGAAATGAGATTTCCTAGAATGAGACATTGCAACACTTCTTAGAGTTCAACACTTGAAAATATATCTAGGTCCTTATTGCTTTTTACGTAGTGATGGATACGTGCATCGCTTCTTAGAAACTTCATTGTCCTTCTGGTTCTTATTAACTCTTTTTCTGCTCGCTGTCACTGCCAGCTGCTCTCACCCAACTAGGTGAAAAGACCACTCTTGTATCACCTGAGATGATTGTTGCTTCTGGCATTCCCTGCTGTAGGTAGGCCTTTCCCTTTCTTTGAATTTTCACTGATATGTGGAAGTTTGAGGGTGTATATGTTTTCTTACAACTACATTCATTGTCTCCTATATCTATGTTTGTTTTCCTACGTAGGTTGGTACAATATCCTGGTGAATTTGTTGTGACTTTTCCGAGGTCTTATCATGTAGGATTCAGCCACGGTAAAATTCTTCTTTCTTTGCAAACATTATGTGAAGCCTTAGTGATTGCAGTCTACTCGTTCCATTTTGCACGCGTTAAAGTGTTTGAGATATTGTAAAATATAAATAAAGCTTTGCGAATAGTTTGGCTTGATTTAGGAATATGAATTGCGAAGTTTGTTCTTTTTAACGCAGATTTAATCCAACTTTTTCTAGGTTTTAATTGTGGGGAAGCTGCTAATTTCGGAACTCCACTGTGGCTCAACGTAGCTAAGGAAGCTGCTGTGCGCCGGGCAGCCATGAATTATCTCCCCATGCTGTCCCATCAGCAGCTACTGTATCTCTTGACCATGTCCTTTGTTTCAAGGCAAGTTTACATTGTCTCTTTGTACATATAACCTTTAAATTTTGATGGATCATGTCTATTCTCATATCCTTGTAAATATTAAATTTTCCAGAGTGCCACGATCATTGTTACCAGGTGGTCGTAGCTCCCGACTGAGAGATCGACAGAGAGAAGAAAGAGAGTTCCTTGTGAAAAAAGCTTTTGTTGAAGATATCTTAAACGAAAACAAGAATTTGTCTGTTCTTCTTGGAGAACCGGGCTTTCGCTTGGTGATGTGGGACCCTGATTTACTTCCGCGTCATAGTGCACTGGCTCTTGCATCTGCTGTGGGTTCTGCTGCTTTTTCTGTTACAACTCCATCAGTGGCAAAAAATGAGCTTAAAGAGGATCATTCTGTAATGCATAATAATGAGAAGACTTCTCTTTTAGAGGAATTGAGTTTGTTCATGGAGAAGCTGAACGATGTATACTATGACGATGATGATGGTATGCTTAATGATTTTCAAGTTGATACTGGAACCTTGGCATGTGTGGCGTGTGGCGTTCTTGGCTTCCCCTTTATGTCTGTCGTACAGCCTTCTGAAAAAGCATTAACAGATCTCTCAGAGACACAAGGAGAGATAGGTTAGAGACTATCATTTTCATTACACGCTATGTAGTGCATTTTTTATGTTAGCCTTTTGAAACCTGTTAATTGTGCGTCTATATCAATTATACAGATGCTCAGGAAATTACGACATTGTCATCAGAAAAATCTGACTGTGAATGGAACTCGTCCTCCAGATATTTAAGACCTCGTATTTTCTGCCTCGAACACACTATTGAACTTCAGAGACTGCTGCAGTTAAGAGGTGGAATGAAGTTCCTTGTAATTTGCCATAAAGGTAAGTACACATTATTTGCTATTATATTTTAAGCCAAAGTGATGTACAGGAGAACATTATCAGTTTTACACTCAAGACCCAACTGAAAGAAAAATTGGAAATATATGTTGATTGTTGATCATTCTGCTGGGACCTTTGCAGACTTTCAGAAATTTAAGGCACATGCGGCTATAGTGGCAGAGGAGGTCAAAGTCCCTTTCAGCTATGATGATGTCCTGTTAGAGAGTGCATCTCAAGATGAGTTGAGTCTAATTGATCTTGCAATCGAAGATGAAGAAAAGAACGAAAACGGTGTAGACTGGACCTCAAAACTTGGCATCAATTTACGGTACTGTGTTAAAGTGAGGAAAAATTCCCCTACTAAGAAAATTCACCATGCACTGTCACTAGGTGGCTTGTTCTCCGACACAAACCACATGCTAGATTTTTCAACTATCAAATGGGTGCAGACAAAATCACGCTCAAAAGCTAAACCGAGTTCTGCCTCAAGTTTCACACCTCGTGAACATTTTGAAGTAAAAGTAGATGTAAAATTCGGGGAGAATTTGGATTCTCAAGTTGGAATAAAGGAAGAAAAGATCATCCGGTACTCGAGAAAGAAAAAGTTGAATCCCAAGCCTTCTAGAGAACAAGGTCAGGAACCAGCTACCTTAGCCAAATCAACAGATCTTGATCAAACATGCAATAAACTCGTCATTAGGTCAGATCTGAATCGTCCAATTCATTCTGCAGAACTCTGTATGACCAGAAACAGTAATGGGTCTAACTCAGATAGTCATGTTGTGGTAAGTCCGACCGTGCTTGTTTCTACTGGTGATAATCATGATGGACCAAGAGAGTTGTGCGGTGAGTATGTGTGCAGTGATGTGTCCGTACGTGATGTTCAGGAAGCAGTTGAAATGAGTGGCCAAGAGTTTGATGAAACGATGTCTACGGTCACTAACATCGAGGATGAACAGAGACCACAGATAGTGCAACCTACCAAAAAAGAAACTGTAATTGGTGATCACGCACAAGTGGAGGGAGCCGAAGCTGTGTGTACCAGAGAAAACCTGTGCTCTGAAAATATGCACACCGAGTATTCTTCAGGTCAAGTGGATTTGGAAATTCCTGAGACAAACACGGCCAGTGAGAACATAGTTGTTGACATGACCCATGATGATGAACTTCGGGCAAATAGTGATATATTAAGCTCGAGCAACGGTGATCAAGGATTGCAAGCTCCAGATGATGAGCTTAGCATGGAAAGCGAAGCTTCAAGCTCAGAAGACACTGCTGTTATCCAGGTGCCCAATTCTAATATGGTAGAAGCGAAGAAGCGGAAAACAGAATTAGAATCTGAGACAAATGATAATCCAAAGAGTAGCATTGGTTTCATGAGGAGTCCTTGTGAAGGGTTGAGGTCAAGGGGAAAGAGGAAAGCAACATGTGAAACTTCATACAAGCTCACTGAAACAAGCGATGAAGAGAAGAAATCCACTGCAAAAAGGCCCAAGAAAACTCCGAAGACTTGCTCAGGGAGTAATCACCAAGAAGTCCCCAAGACAACCCACCACAACCGTTGTTACCTAGAGGGTTGCAAAATGACTTTCGAGAGTAAAGCGAAATTACAAACTCACAAGAGAAACCGTTGTACGCACGAAGGGTGTGGAAAGAAATTCAGGGCTCACAAATATTTGGTGCTTCATCAACGTGTTCATAACGATGATCGACCTTTCAGTTGCACTTGGAAAGGATGTTCCATGACTTTCAAATGGCAATGGGCGAGGACTGAACATTTGCGTCTGCACACGGGAGAACGACCATACAATTGCAAGGTCGAGGGATGCGGATTGTCGTTTAGATTTGTGTCTGATTATAGTCGCCACAGACGGAAAACAGGGCATTATGTCGCATAGAAAGAAACACTGAATGCTGCAGAAAATGTTGGCCGGAAAAAGTGAAAGGCCTCTCTGTGGATTTGTGAGTTGATGAAAAATCTAATTTCTGGTTGGGTTTTAGTTCTTGTCTAGTGTTGTAGACCGTTGTTAAATCTCTTTTTGTAGATGTGACTACTTTCCACTTTTGAGAAGGCTTCAACACTTCTTTGCTTTGTTGTTGAACTCTTAGCCATTGGCTTTCAAAATGTTAATATGCATAATTAACCCATTGAAACTCAAAACTCTTATCAGGTTCATTACTTCATTGATGTAGCAGAGAGAGCAGGAAATCCAATTTTAAGGGTTCTTTTTGTTGGACCTTCGGTACCAAGAAACTACATATTAGAGTTATTGAACCAAACCGTACTGTATATAACAAATTTGTGTCTTTTACGGAAATGTATTTTATTGGAAACATAAGTTTATGTGTTTCTTTTTGGATACGTGAGAATTATGATAAGTATATGTATATGTGTCATTTGGACTCCAGGGACACGTACATTCACTTCGAATCTCTGTCAGATGATACGTACAAGAGTTCATCAACAATAAAATATAACTTTAATCAACAATGGAACTAAAATGTAAATATAAACAGTAAAATGTTTTTTCTTTCTTTGTTAAATTGATATTTTTCAAAATGTAAGAAAATGTAATACTTCTGATTCAGAAAATAAATAGTTTTACAATTTTAGTTTTACTGTTTCAGAAAATAAAAATAATAAATTTATTTCATTAATCTTTAGTAATTTAGATAGGGAAGATTAACAAAAATAAAGAGTGTTTCATTAATCTCAAGTGATCTAATCGTCAATAAAAAGAGAGACACGTGGACAAATGGCGGGTTATTGGAAATAGCGGGGTTTTAGGATTTGTCTTTAACCGCCTCTGATAATAACCCGACGTCGGTGTGAAAACGCCGTTATCTTAATCTGCCGGCTCTTTTGATTTTCAACGGCTACGATTTTCTCGCTCTGACCAAACAAAACCCATATTCAAAGGTTTCCCCTCTCTCTCTCTCTTGCTTTTTTGTTACCAAAATTTTCATCGAAGTTTCTGCGATTTCCAGGTTCCCGATATTGGTCGGTTTTCCAATCCTTTAACTTGTTATTTTTATTCTTTTCAAATGTTCAATTCGTTTTGAAAAAGTCAAAGAAATGTTATTAAAAGATATTATGTTGTTGGATTTGTTGGGGTTTTTTGGTGAATTTGGTTCTGGGTTGGTCTCCAGATGATGATTTGGATTTGGACGGCCAAACTATGTAAATCAAAAGGCTTGTGCTTGTTTTAGATTGGAGGTTCGCGAATTGCAAGAAATTTTCGTTTTTTTAAGCCTATTGCTTGATGATTTTCACACCAAATACGCCTTCTTTCTTTTTATTCCATCTTCGGATTTGCACACAAGTTAGATAACTGATCATGCGTTCGTCATTTCCACCTTTTGCAGGAAACTTAATATTAGACGCAAGAGCAATCAAAACTGTGTTTTTTTTTATTTGTGTGTTGATAAAGTTGGCAAATTTCGTTTTAATAATGGGATATGAGCCTGATCCAGATGCTCTTCGGTGGGGTCTCCATGATCTGGAGGTTTGTACACTCACAAATGCTGGTTCTTGCAATAGTGTTACGGGGTATGAGGCAGGTTCTGTTACTCAAGGCTATGTTAGAGAAGGTTACAATCAGCCTTTGACTGGTTATGTAGACAATGATGCCGTAATCGCTCAGTTTTATCAAGACGAACTGTCTAGAGTTGCTCACGCTGAAGCATCGGGGCTTGATAATCCTAATCGTACTTCAGTTGTTGCACAAGAGTGGCCTCATCCTCATCAAGGTGGATTTCCAAAAGCTTTCTGGCTTTTAAGAATCTGTCTGTACAATACATCATATGGAGCCAGACTTAATTTTTGAGTTTATTGTCTGCAGGGCAGGAGAATCCAGGGGAAGCTGTGGAAATTTTCCGGGAAAGTGATAATCATCATAAACATAACGGTGGTATGGAAGATAAGAATGTTGCAAGGATAGGATTTCAAGGAGAACAAAGTTCTCCATCCCGTGATGACGACTCAGTTTGTTCTGTAGAAGTAGAAGAAGAATCTTGGTCTGAGGTTGGGAAGCGACTGAACCAAATGATACCTATTGCTGTGAGTACCTCTTCTTTGTAAGGTTTCTGATCAACCTATCAAAACCATAGCTAAGTTTAACAACCCTAATATCTCATGGCGTGATGCAGCATGTGCCGAAAATCAATGGGGAACTACCGTCAGAGGATGAGCAGATATCTGATCATGAACGGTTATTTCAGAGGTGTGTTAGAGATATGATATTGAATATAACAATTTCTTGTCACCATTTCCGTATATCTTGATTGGTTTTTAAGTTTGACCTGTTAGAACTTAGAAATGCAATCAGATCTCGTACTTCAATTTTCATGGTTAGTTGGTACTTAGATTGTCTGAAACAAGCTGAAACTAAACCAACATCATCAGGCTTTTTGCTAGTTAATGCTAAGAGTTCAAACGGATTGTTAGAAATTTTTCAATCACACGTCTATAGATTTATCTCAATAGATATTTTAGAAATCTCTTCTTCTGTATGGCAACTATACACTACAGATTACAGCTTTATGGCTTGGTGGAGAACAAGATTCAAGGAGATGGAAACTGCCAGGTTTTACTTTCTCCTTTTTGACTGAGATCATGCAGATAAATCTCTAGCAGTGTCTCACTGATTCACATCTTGTCTCAGTTTCGATCACTATCAGACCAGCTCTACCGCTCTCCGGAACACCACAATTTTGTCAGAGAACAAGTTGTTAATCAGGTTGCGATATAGTACGAGAAACGAACCTATTTCCCTCCATTTCAGTTCGATGTACTTTTCAGTTTGATGATTTAACATTCTCATAAACATATGTTTTAGCTTGCGTATAATCGAGAGATGTATGAAGGTTATGTTCCAATGGCGTACACCGACTATCTTAAAGCAATGAAACGGTCTGAAACTTTCTTTGAATTCTTTCCAATGGACTTTTAATGATTTAGATAATCACTAACGGTTAGATATTTTGGGAATATAGGAATGGAGAATGGGGTGATCACGTTACTCTTCAGGCTGCTGCTGATTGGGTACTTACACAACCTAAGTTTTCTTTACTGAATAAAGAAGTTAGAATCTTTAAGGAACTTGTAGTATGAATGAGACAAGATATAGCCACTGAAGTACTTCTGTTACCTTTTGCTGTTTCTGCAGTTTGGTGTTCGAATGTTTGTGATTACTTCATTCAAGGATACATGTTACATTGAGATCTTGCCACATTTTCAAAAGTCTAATCGCCGTAAGTTACCTACAATTGCATATGCTCTCATTGTAATCCAAAATCTCATGGTTCCATACTTCTATACATTCAAAAATCATTCAAAAATTGTTCTGTCTTTTTCTTTTCTTCTTTAATTTATTCATGTGTTGGCTTTTGAACCAGTTATATGTTTAAGCTTTTGGGCTGAGGTTCATTACAATTCAATCTATCCTGAAGGAGGTATGTGACATTTCTTAATTAATCATGGATTCTGTTAAATCAATGCTAGAATAAAGTAGCTGATTCATTGAGTTTTCTTCTTCCTGTGTTCTTGAACCTATTGTGTAGAGCTGCCGATACCTGAGGGCAAGAAGAAGAAGAAATATTGGGTTTTCTGAGCTCTCTTTTTTCTGATGGACGCACAAACGTTGATGAAGTCTGAATTATTCAGTTTATTCTTTTTACTAACTTAGAATACTTTTAGAGAGCAATTTGCTCTTGTATATACTCAACATAATCCCATTGACCATAGTGTGCTCTCTTTTTTTTCTAATAAAAATTCTGTTATAACATTATATCTGTGGGAATAAAAGGATAAAGGAAGGTTGTAGTTCTTGAAGAATGATGGAGAAAACAAAACATTTTACTAATCTAGTTTCTCTCAACGTGTATACTCATAAGATCCAGTTACAGAGCTGATCAAAACCAAGATCCAGTTACAGAGCTGATCAAAACCAAGATCCAGTTACAGAGCTGATCAAAACTAAGATCCAGTTACAGAGCTGATCAGTTCTTGCATCAACAGAACAATCACATAACTGAACATACTATGAGGAATCTAATAAAAAGTTAAACAATCCGTGGAAATGAGAGCAGAGTCTTGAGTTTCAGCTGATGGAATCGTTCTCTATCATTTCCCGGACTTCGTTAACCACAAAATGTGCTTTGTGGGCACCGATAACTTCAGCTTGTTTCTGGCCATCACTCCATAGCTGCAGAGTGAATAAGAAACAGGCTCAGTAATTGCTTTCAAGAGAGTTTAGTAAGCGTCTGTATCTGAATAATAAGTTTCTCCTTGAAGATATGGGAACCGATTGAAATTTACCTGTATTGCAGGCATTTTCTATGTCCCCCGGTGTTTCAGACATGGATTAAGTAGTTGTTGTGCGATCAACAATCAAACGTTCTGATTAGAAAACTGATTTGAAAAGAGTTGTAAGAAAATGGGAAGATTCATAGAATAGGCTTACCGTAACTCCTGCACGAGAAACAAGTCTGTATGGCACAGAGTTGACATCAACATGATAAAACCTAAGTCTGGAAGAAATGTTGTAAATTAGAAAACCACAAGAAAGGTATAAAATGTAGTAGACACCAGTTTCCCACGAATCTCAGTGTCACACTGATTGCAAGCATTGCGTTAAAAATTCAATTGAAAACCAGAATAGACAGTTTCTCAAAACCTTGGATAGAACTCAGCAGCAAGCTTTTCGAGTTTTGGTTTTAAGTAAATACATTTCCTACACCAAGCTGCCATCCTACAAAATCCATGTTAGCTAATCTTCACCAACCAGAAAGAAACACATTCAACACATAAGAGCAAAGACTTGAGATTTATGAAGAGAATGAAAATTTGGCATATTATGGTACAAATCAGACAAATTAAAAGAGAATAGTTACGCAGATTCAGGAAAATACAGACAAAGACAACGATGAACGGTGAAACCCCATGAGAAATCCAAGAACGTGGGAAGAATCTGAGTGCAAGTACTCTTTTTCTAATTTTATCTATATACGTTTGATCTGAAATCTCATGGAATTAAATAGAATTCAGGGGAGATTAAAAAACAAGGCTAACCTAGAAACTCACCAGACAATTATAACTGATTCACCGAGCTTCTGAGCTTCCTCGATCACCTGATCGAAGTGACTCACGCTACAGATAAGTCCAAGCTCGATCGAGACCGGGGAATCATCCAGCTCGTACAAGTTACCGTTCTGTTTCCGGGCATCGACTGCTCGGATTCTCTCCGCTACGATACAGATTTTCTTGGGAAAACAAAAAAATTTGAATTTACCCGGTTGAGAGAAAGAGCTCGAGATTTGACGGGAGGGATATGTATATGAAGGAACCAAAGCTGAGATCTTTGGGTTCAAAGACCTTAGAGACTGTGACAAATTTGCAATTTCTGACATTCTCTTTCCACTCAAACGGTTTCAAAGAACTCTTAAACAAGATTAGCAACAATACGGTAATCCTCCATAGTCAATACAGGACTCCGCAATACAACAACAAAAAGGAAAAAACAAAAACTTTTTTGGGAAAAGCCCTCACGTTTCCAACGTTTTAACAGAAATTACAGATTAACGCCTTTACTTTTTGTATGTAACAATAAAACCCATCAGTCTAAAAATCTTGGGCTTTAACTAAAAGCTGTTTTCTTCTTACAAAACTGTCACATCAACATTGTTCCAGAAAGCAAAATACTTTTTTTCAACCTTGTTTAATTTTGTTTCCTTTCTTTTTTTTGGGCCAAAATCTGATGGACATGAGCGCTTTTTGCTTCTGGGCTCGCAAGAAATGTACAAATGTATGATTGAATTGTTGGGCTGATCCAACCCATATCCAAGCTGAAACTGGAATTGAACGGAGATTGGTGACTGAAGCTTTTAGCTAGCTATCTCTTGACGAAGAGAAGCTAAGGCCGTCTTCAGAATTCCTAGTAAATGTGGGGCATAGCCACTTGATCATGTTAGGGCCTAACACCTGTAAAAAGCATAGAACTTTATATGGTCAAGTTTTTGATCAGAAAAGGAAGAATGGGATTTTGAAAGACACAGCAACGATGAAGTCACTCAAGAGTTCATATTGTGAACGACACAAAAGAGATAGAGGTTAATGTGGAGAAATGGTACCGAGGTGATGTTTTTGTAAACGCCAATATCAAATTGATGCCTATAGCTTTGTCCTGATTTTCTAGCTAACCACAACACCCGCTTTGAATCATAATGCTACAAAGAAAAATTTCCCAATTTAGGCAGTGTCAATTAGTCTGCAAAAATTACCTTCACACGTCGTGTATTGAAGACTGTAGAGGAAAAATAGAATACATACCTCAATGGTGGTCATATTGTGTGCGATGAGGTAGATATGCCAACAAAAGAGAGTCCCAAGTGTTATGCTTAGTCCGATCATGAAGATCCCACAGGAAATCTATACCATTTACGAAACACTGATAATTGTATGTTACTTTCTTTACAGACAAATTAATCATCTCTAGGTATCTAATTCTTCAGAAAAAAATGTGATTCCATGAGACAACTGCTTGAAGTTATTGTCAGTAACATGTTTTTGAGAGAGTAAAGCCTTATTTCGAAGAAGCAAGAGAAGATTTTCCGGTGCAACAAACTTACAATGAAAGTTTTGAGTGGAACATTTCCCGAATAGGAATCTCCGTTCTTCAATATGCAGCAAACCAGCAACACCTAAAATAACATTCTTACACATAAGAGGAGAGTCTCGCCAAAAAAAAAAAATCAGAACTAGGAATTGAGAATTCGGATATGCGTACCGTGGAGTAGATGGAAGCCACAGTTGCATAGAACACAAGAATGAAGAAAGCCTTATAGTTTGCATAACCAACACAATTATTTATCCAAAGGCAATGGTGGTCCTGTCACATATGTACATGAAAACCGTTTTCAAAATCTTAATACACAAGGTTCTGGTAACGCTTTAAGCTCAAAAGTGCTAAAAGGTACCTACCATCTTCAAGACGCATCTTCTGCAAACTCGGCAATGGTGAGTCCGAGGAGGCTTATATGCAAAGCACTTATCACATTTCCTTGTTTCTGTAACCTAATAAGTTCAATCAAACACCCAGAAAATCAAATCAGAAGAATATAATTCCATGCCCACCAGCTCAATTTATCCAGGAGGGGATGTAAGCAGCAACGTCATATCAAACAAAATCAGTATTGAAGCCATATTTCCTAAATCTACTGATGTTACATCAGCACTAAGACCTTTATTCATGTAACACCAAAGAGAAAAAGCCGTCGACTTTCACCTATTGAGCATCTTCAAGATTTAAGGGACTAATTAAGAATCTATAACCTATCAAGTATCAAGGGTACAATTCAATCAAAGCCAAAGGATCAATATTTTCCATGTATCATATAAGAATCAGTTCCTCCAACTCAATCACTGAAATTCGAAGAAGTAAAAAACAAAATTTTCTTATATTGTAAAACTCAACGAAACAGACATTACAGAGAAACTTCATTACAAACCAAAAAATCTTCAAATGCTTCAAATTCAGAGGAAACAGGGAGCTTACGTTCCCGTTAGACCGGCCAGAATCCTCAACATCAGGAGCATATGATATAGGAACACGACCTGGATCTACAAGAACGCAAATTGAAAGCGAAAGGAGACAGAGAGATGCCAAGAAGCTAAAGAGCAAGGCGTTTAATTTCCCAGCTGAGCTTTGTAAACCAACCCAATCATCGATGAATACGAAGAGTGTTACGTAATACACGAAACCCATCACCAGAATCACCGAAATGACCGGGATCGAGAAGAATCTCCGGCAGCTCATCGCTGGATCTCTTCGTGGATGCTAGCGAAATCACGACCGGTTTATTCCTCCCCCGCCCAAATTTGATGAAAACCGAATCGAAATTTCCTAAAATAAAATATAAAATTTATCAGACATGACACGTGACAATATTCCATTCGCTACTTTATTACTATTAGAACGAAATGGGGCTCATCAGAAATGTCTAGTGGTTTCGTAGATGGGCTTCACTGTGACTTATTGGGCTTGGTGCAGCTTCATATGTCCTTAACATTTTTTCGGCCTAATATGGTGGTCATTAACTAAATAAAAAATGAGGAAGAAATTTACTTTATTGCGTAAATAAATATTATAGAAATTTTTTTTAACTCTGCACTGAAAATTTTAATCGTAAAACATATCTAGAACTTAAAATTTACCAAAATTAACTAGCTTAATTTTCTATACAACGATTTTTCCAAGTGTTCATTTTACGTTTTCCAAAACAAATAATAATAATTACGGTCTAACCATTTATAGATATTATTTCTTGCATTATATGATAATGACATCGATTGTAAATTGGTCAGCAATGTTGTTATATTTATGTCATTCGTCTATTGATTTGATTGCAAAAAACGTACTATTTAAGCTAATTCAAACTAATTAGGTAATATATAGAGTAACTCTAATAACACAGACTTTTGTTTTGGTCCTCAAAAGTTAAATGTAATATGTGATTTTGTGAAATAGTCACAATCAACTAGTACATTGAGAAAAATTCAAAAATAATATATATACATTTTGTAAATATATATATAGTACAACAAGTTATATCAAGATTGTACTATAAATGCTTAGCTACCATAAGTTCAATATCTACCATGTGATTCGTGTCCCTCTTTGTTATTGGTACAATAAGCTTCTACGTGTCTTCTTCTATTTCACTTTCCTCATTTTCCTGAATCTATATACTTATATTTCATGATTTATCAACCAATTATAATATCTTTTAGCTAAAAGAAGTAGATCATTTTTTTTTAAACAAAAAAAAAAAAAGTAGATCTTTTTTCTGTAAAAATTTCACCGATCAATCGATTAGGTCTAATTTTTAAAACTTGTTAGCTTATTTTTACAATTAAAGAGAAAATTTAGATCATACAAAGAGCACTAATTTTACATCTAGAAATTAAACAAAATCGAATGCAAGTGTTAAACTAAAACCCTAGAAATTCGAGTTATTGTCTTTCACATATAAAAGAAAGAAAATAGGGAATACTCAATGGCGGACCCATGAAGAGAAATGGGGGTTCATATGAACCACCATTAATTCAAGAAAAAAGCATATTATATAGAATTTATAGGTTTTGTAAAATTTAATTCAGTCTTTTGTATATATATTTGACACCCTATTAATTTAAGTTTACTGGTTTTAGTTATTTTTTTATAAAAAAAATTATTTTAATATTTATTTAATACATATTTTAACCCCGGTAAAACAAAAATTTGTGTCCGCCACTGGGAATACTTATATTTGACATTAAAGTAATTAGTCTAGAGTCATCATGATGTACATTTGAGAAATAGTACATGTTCATATATACAGACATAAAGAGAGACAAGGATCGATCGAGACAAGATTAACTTTATATATGATTAGACTAACTCCTACTTTGTTTCATTTGTTTTATGAATTATACAATTTGTACAGTTTTTCCTTAATTCATAAAACCTTATTTAATCAAAAACTTCAAAATACTTTGCTTTTTTATACTGTTAAAATTGTATTAGTATCAAATATTTTCTGAACTAAAATTAACTGTAGAAAATGATGGCTATATATATATATATATATATATATAAAGTACTAGTGGTCCTCAAAAAATAAATAAATATTGCTAAATGGTTTGCCATACCCACAGTTTTGTTGGTAAATTAGTTTCATCTTGGCTTTCTAATCTTTGGGGTCATTGAAGCTCTTGGCCTTCAAGCTTTTGTAATTGCATTCTTGTTCCTTAATTTTGGCAATATATTAACATTTTTTTATAATCCGTTTGTCTTCCACGTAAACCTATATACTGAGGTCAATGTTTTGTGTTGATCTGCTAATTACCACCAACGATAGTACTATATGTATAAATGTTTAGCTTTCATTAGTTATGCCAAATTAAGGACAAACAAACTCAAATATGTCCTTAATTGCATGCCCCAACTTGACACAAATATATCTTTTAGTTAGATTCTTTTATCACTCCATCCCTACTATGACTTTTTTGTGGGACAACCCTCATTTAGATGTGTTCGAACCAACTATTATTCATTCTTTTAGTGTTTTGATACGATGAGTTTAAGAAATGTCGTACGTGTCTATTATTAGTTTTTATCAATATAACCATGAGATGATGAAATTGCATTTAGTCAAGGGACTAAATGTCTACATTTAATCATTGTTCACCGAAAATTTGATTACAAGGAATATCGTAGCCTTTCCTAATATTATCTGAGGGGGAGAGTTTTCATTATGGATTGTGATTTGTCCATCCAATTGTTGAAAAAATCCATGAGATCAATTTTTTTTTTTAAAAACACAAAATCACTAATTTGAATACCTAGGTAGAGATTAATTTGTTTTTGTTTTTGTTCACATCTAATATCTAGGTTTCCACTTAACCATCATTGGCAATCAAACTGCATAAGTTGTTGCAGAGATCTGCAAGTAATTGTGTAAAAAAATGTGAATATAGGTAGCTATAATATGTTATATGTATGATCATGTATGCGTAGGATTGCATCACATGCATGCTACTTATATGTATTGATGATGTTTGTACTAACTTTTGGTTTTAAATGTAATAGAGTCTATCATTTATGGTATGAACTCATATCATCTCTCTACCTACCTCTCTAATTCATGACAACTTACTCAGTTTCTTTTAGATTAAAGTGTGTGTCCTTATTTTTGTTTCGGTTTTGAAAATATATAAATTAAAAGCGAAGAGAAGAGACAAATTGTTCTCAAGTTGAGCACTTGAAAACAAAAGGTTCTCGTACAATGTACAACACACCATAATGTTTGATTTGATTTGGCATCAAAACCATATTTCTAATATTACAAAATTAGAACAATAAGAAAATATTGAGGATAAGTTATAACCCAGAAATAGAAGGTGATACAGTACTATTAAACAAATTTTACTACAAAAACAGTCGTTTAAACTGAAACTATAACAAAGTCTGGATCTGGACGATCTGTTGTTCGTGATCATCGCATTACCTATTAGGACCCAAATTGAGTGGAAACTGAAGAAAATCATATGATCCTGGAAAATACAGTTAAGGTATTGCATAACTATATATATATACATCCATTCACCAATACACAAGCCACGACTAAAGACAAAATAGTTCCATTCTCATTGTAATTAACGCTCTAATTCCACACTAGACATTAAGTATATTTAACACACAAAATGAATGTGTGTATATATGTAAAACATGGTTTAGCAAAGATAAAGACTTGGATTAATTAATACCTTCAGTACTTAGTTCTTAATCCAGGTTTGAGGTGTGTTTAGTAGCCGTCGATTGTTGATGCAGCATCATCAAGATTCTCATATACATATCAAAACCCTAATTATAAATACAAAATTAATTAGGAGATTTATCAATTTTCATGTGAATCTTGATGGTGCTGCACCTACAAATGACGACTGATGAGCTTGCTTTCATAGATCCGGCTACAACTTGTATAAAATTCACACACACCCCAGAGATCGATCGAGTATATATAGATAAAACTCTACAGATTTAGTCGAACAAAAACAAAAATGATACAATAAGCAAAACAAAAAAAAGAAGCTTATTTGATCTATAGGAAGATAAATAGTATTTTTCGATCTTTATAAGTTTTATTTGAAAGAACAAAAAAAAAAAAAGAAGAAGCGAAATACGAAGAACAAAGGATAGGAGCAGACGGAGATGAGGAAAGTAGATAGTTGAAATAGAGAAGACTTCCAAGAATCCAAGGGCTGACGTGTCAACTATTAAGTGGTTCTTTACGTCATCACTATTTTTTTTGGAATATTCTGTTTTAGAACGTATGAAACCAATTTCTCATTTTCTACACAACTAATTGAAAATTATTTCCTGAAAATATATATAACATATACTCATATACATATATATATACAAACGAAACAATCTTATAACTTTCATATCATAAATGCAGCTAACTAAAATATATATATATATATACACATATATATATTCAAACGAAACAATCTGATAACTTTCATATCATAAATGCAGCTAACTAAAATATATATATGAGACAAGAAGACGTACACTTAGAAGACTGGTTAATTAGAAGAGAAAGAGAGTGAGAGGTGCAAGTGAAGAAGAGGGGTGAAAGAAGGTATTTATAGAGAACTTGTCAGTTTAGGTTATTTAACCGAATCAAACCAAACCAAACTAAATTTATTTAAAAAAATTGGTGTGGTTTATTGTCTTCAAACCGATCCAACAATTACCTTGATCCAAGTCCCAAAAATTCTTAATACCCAGTGTTTTTTATATGCTCATATATGAATCTATTACTAAGATCTCAGAAACCAAGAAAATAAGTTAATTCTATATAAAATTCCATACATTTTCTTTTATTGATTTTTTACTTCTTTCTAATTATCCAAATATCTAACTTATTTTCAAAGAGATTCGAATAAAAAGCAAAATTTACAAATAATGCAAAACATATTACATCATAGATATCACAATATGAAATTTATATAATATATGTATATGAATGCTGTGGTATGTTTTATTGACGAACCCTAAAGAATAAATATGTTTGTATTACATGAGGTTCAAAGAGCTACCATTAAAACCTAGCTAATGAGTAACATTGGACCAAAAATAAGATGAAAACTCGTTTTTTTTTTTTGTTCTCTCGTGATTCGATTATTTTTGAAAGAAAAAAAACACATTCCAGAACTAGCCAGAACAATTAATTAGATTCAAATCATTCGAGTTAAACAAAACAAACTTATGAAGTTTTGAATGGTTGAGGGAGTGAAGTAATCAATTTACTACAAAATCAAATGCACATTTAATTTGTCTGGTTAATAAAAAGATCTATAATATGGTTGATAAAAAGATGAATATCTGATCCATAAGCACATTTGTCTGGTCTGTCTTCTGTATTCATCAAAACCCTAACGATCGACTCTCAGCTTCATCTAAAGCGTTGGCGAATATTTCTCTTTATACGAAAGATCGGACATTAATTAGTGTTAGCTTGTGTCTAATTAATACATCCACCAATCAGATTAGTACTTAAGGATTATTTAGATAAACATAATATATACTATAATATATAGTGACTTCGAATTGAGTGTTTTCGCGTAAAGTGGCTAAGCAAGTTGATAACATAGTACACATCAAGAAGAAAGAGAGATCCCCTTGTCTCCCACATTTTCACCTGAAGATCGAACCTTTGTTAATTTTAAATATCAAAATCAATATACCCTTTTCTTAATTATTTCTTTTTTATATTACTAAACATGACTAAATTATTTACTTTATAAAACTAAAATATATACCCACATACACATTACACCAAAATCTGCTTCATTCTCATGGATCCCACTTCTTCTTTCTCTTCTTTTCCATAATAATTCTATGAAAGTGATGTCTTTTCTACTAAAGTTGTATATATTTATCATTATCATTAGGGTTTTGCCGATGTGTTTTTTTTTCTCTTTAATATTAATAGCATATCACAAAACAATAATATATAATCAAAATATTAGCAGTACTAACTATATAACATACCCGGTTACTTATGATTTTTTTAAAAATCACTTGTGACATTTAAAATTGTTAATTGTCAGAAACACTCAAAAGCTTTCTTTTTTTTTGGTTCAATCAAAAGCTTTTATTTAGAGTATTAAATGTCAATAGAAAACAAAAAAAAACACAGCTTCGCAGACGATTATTATGTTTGGACAGATGAATAATCTTACCCTATCATGGCAGACAACCTGGTACCTTTGCACGGTCCTCATTGTCATAGACTATATATATTTTCAGTTTTGTATTCAATGTCTACTTTAGAATTAGATTTACACTATTTAATAGTATTTTCTTCTTCTTTAGATATAACTTTTGTTATAATATTATATTATTAATAGATGGTATATTAGGTCAAGACTTCTTTAATTTTTTGGAATCCCTCGGAATGTACAAAAGAATATTGGGTTAGGTTTTAAGAAATGTGTAAGCACCAATCAGAATATATTCAATAATCTTTTTTTTTTTTTGTCATCGGAATATATTCAATAATCTAACAATCCAACTTGTACTAAAATATTAATTTATAGTTAACTAATTTTATATGTATGTTCTTTAAAACATTTGCGCTGGCAAATTAATCTTTTAGATGTGCAGACTTAAAAGATAATTTATTGATTAACGCGTGATTAGGTCATCTAAACATTGTGACTTGGATATCACGTGGAATCTCTGTTGTCTGAAAATTAAAGCAATAATAATCTCTCAAATAAAGCTATTTTATTGTGACGTCATTGGTGGGTCCATGAACTTAACCTAATAAAAATTTGGGTTCGAAGAAATTTATGATTTGGGTCTGTTGAAGATTATTGGGCTTTTGACCTGGGCCCAGGCCTCTTTCGTTGATGCTTTAGGTGCCAGTACTGTACCTTCCTCAACTACCATTTTAGGGTTTGGTGTGTCGTTAATACTTGACAGGTGAAGGAAACAATACGATTCAGCTGATATTTGTCGAAATTCAAAGTTTCTTTAGCAAGGGGAAGATAGAGGTAAGACGAATCTATTTGTATAATTCTCTGCCGTCGTTTAATTCGAGTAGTTTATCGGGAAGATTAAGTGTTAGAGTTTTCGAATTTCTAGGGTTTGCTGAAGTTTTGGGGATTTTTCTAACTGTTTCTGTAGACAGAGGAGTAAAAAAAATGGCTGCGAAAGAAGGTAGTAGGATATTTGTCGGGGGTTTATCGCCGGAAGTGACAGAGAGAGACCTTCAACGAGCTTTTAGCCGCTTCGGAGACATTCTCGATTGTCAGGTACGATCTTAATTTTTTTTTTTTTTTTTCTCTGTGTAGGTTAATTTTGTTT
>WJSH01003305.1:264285-279432 GCA_009757365.2 Lepidium campestre
GAACAGAGTGGTGGTGGTCGTGGATTTGGTGGAAGAAGAGGAGGGGGATTCCGAGGAGGTTTCCGCGGAGGTAGAAACCAATCAGGTAGAGGAGGAAGTTCGTTTGGTGATGATCAATCGTCTACCTGGAAAACAGATACTCAAGAAAACACTTGGAAGAGCGACCAAACTGGTGGATCGGACTGGAAAAAAGGATGGGGAGAGGATTCAAACAACAGAAAGCCACCCAGTTCGTCCACTGGTAGTGGTGCTGGAAACTGGTCTAGCTGGGACGCTAACTCAAAGAAAGAAACCAATGACAAACCGGAAAATGAAAGCAAATCAGCTTGGGGAACCAGTAAAGATCATGTGAACACCGGAAACAGCAATGACGGCTGGATAAAGAAGCCAAACAATGATGTCGGAACGAGTGGAGAAGCCGATAATGCATGGGGCGGCAAAACAAATGTTGTAGCGTCTTCAGCAAGTGGCTCGACAGCGTGGGGAACGGATGAGAAAAAGACCGGATGGTAAAAAGACCATCCCAATCGACTTGTCAGTAAATAAACACTCACTATCTCTAAGTCTCAACTCTAAACTCTAGTTGAACGCCATGTTGGTTTAGTCTTTAGACTTTACTTTTTTGACCCTCATGGTCCGGTTTTTTCTAGATCGTGCCTAAGGCCCATCATCAAGTACTGGATTTTTTGTAGCCTTTTCCAATCTTTTGGCATTATTGTAGTTTTTTCATTTCACCACTTATCTATATTGTGAAACGCATGCCTTACTAATTGTCATGCGACACCGTTTAAACTATACAGAAAAAGTCTGAAACAGCATTATTGATAATTAAAACTATACAAAACAATAAACTTTAGGAAGATGAGCTTGTTGAAATTGACTTGTTACCTAACTTTAAAGAGTCATCACTCCCATTCAATTTAGTTCCCATTTTAAAAAAGTAAAGTCATAATTGCAGAAATTAGAACAATTC
Source organism: Lepidium campestre (assembly GCA_009757365.2). Lineage (NCBI taxonomy): Eukaryota > Viridiplantae > Streptophyta > Magnoliopsida > Brassicales > Brassicaceae > Lepidium > Lepidium campestre. Next base: position 265,259 of record WJSH01003305.1, read on the forward strand.
AGAGAAATAATGTTACAAGTGAGTGACTTTTTGGTTAGAATAATATTATCTAATAGTATTTCATTCATATATTTATATTTTCCCCAATCCAATTAATAGGCCCCAATTTGGGACCAAGAGACTGAGAGAGTTTAGAGCAGCTCCATCGGGAGTTTGAGGTGTTTGAGGTTCTAAGGAATAAAAAAATAATATTTTTGATTATAATTTAATTTTGATTTAAGTTTTAATTTTTTTAAATATATTGTCCAATAATAAATGGACAGTTGGTAACCAAATTTAAGAAACATATCTACAATTGCTTCTGCAAAAAACGTTTCTTCTTCTCTCTCTTACTTTTTTTATTTTTTTAATTTAAATAATGTTAAGATATTTATTTAAGATACGTTGATGGAGTTGGTCTTAGGCATCAAAGCAGAATAAAAATATCTATATTTTTCCATATTTTACAACTTGCAAGTGCATGTATATTGGGTTTTTGTTTTGTACCCATAAAATAAATAAATAGCCAAGCCGTTGATTAGACGTGTGTTATAGGATCTAACATGGCCCAAATTTTTTTAAAATTTTACTCTCTGATCTTATTTTATTTTAAATAAGGTTTAAGGTAAATGCACAATAATTAAGAAAACTTGTAAAATTACTTAAATTATTCCTATATTATAATTAATAGTGTAGTTAATATGTACAAGTAATAGGGTTAAATAAATGTGGAAAATAAATCAAATTTATGTATTAAAAATTTAAAACAAGATATACTTTGAGACAAACAAATCAAGCTAAAACATGATTTTAAATAAGATGGATAGAGTATTTAATAACGTTTAGAGCCCAAAAAAATTATTTTAATTAAGCTTAGGGCCCAAAAAAATTGGTTCCCATTGAACCGAACTCTGTAAATAATATTTTATTTTAGTAACACATAACCCTTAATTTAGTCGGGACAACCTGTAACTAGCACTTGAACCAATAACAATAAAATTATCTTCTCGTATGAATATACCAAAATAAAATGATACTAAATAGATACGACCAGACTTGTCCCGGCCTTAGAGCCAACGCACCGCTATTACTACCGAATGTCAGTGTGAATAAGTCATCGTCGCTGTTACTACTGCCGCCGGATCCGCCTTTACTGTAACCGCGTGTGATGGTCCCACCACCGTTCGTGATTCCGGAAAATTGACCTCCTTGGCCGTTTCTCCCACTACACCAACAAACCATATTATCAACAATTCATAATTATAATAATAATTTGTTATGAGTGTGTTGTGTCAAAACAAAAGACTAATAGCGACATAAGTCTTTGATCAAATGGACGAATCAATGTAAAAGTTCAAAAGTGAGAGTAAAGATGCAAAACAAGTTGCTCCATCACATACATTTTACATGTTAGAATTTGTGACATTTAAATTTATATTAAATTCTAATCTCGTGAAAAAGAGAAGCAATTGAGTCAATAGATTCACTCTTCACTACTGTGACAACTAAATCCAGCACACCGGTATAAATTGGTTAACTCGTAAAATACCGGAAATTAAAGTAAGAATATCGAACTTATGAAAGCAAGCCGGCTAAGAGAATCAATCCATCTTTCTCACATACTTTACTTTTGCACAAAAGGGTCAAAATGTTAAATTCTAAGCAATTAATTATTGAAAAAAAAGAGATAAAAAATGCAACACCAACTAGGTCACAGAGATGCCTACATACACACAATTGTATATATCTATCTGACTGGTTATTCCACATTTAAGTAGATCGAATCTGTATAATATATAGTCTTCAAAATGGTCCCACTAGGTCTTTGTTTTTTTGCTGGAAAGCAGATGATTCGACAAGACAATTTTATTAAAAATAAAACCAAAGCAATTTTATTGGTCGATTTGATTCGATAGTTAAACCCTAAATTAGTCTTCACACCTTAAATGTGTGAAGAACTATTGCATGCAAGGAAATGAATATATACTTTCTTTTTGAGAAAACAAACCAAACAAAAAAAGTTAATTGTGGGGGTTTTAGAGATATACCAAGTTGCTAAAAAATGATTCACTAACCCTAAAATTTGATGAAGAACTTGCTATTAAGGACATGAATCTTTTGGTTTTCTTTATAATTATATATTTTTTGTTATTGTGATTTAAAGATATTCCATATCGTAAGACAAAGAAAACCACTAAACCCTAATTTAATGAAGAAATGATAATAAGGAAATGAATATTTTCTATACCTTTCAATTTTATTTGCATGTAGAAGAAGACATACGATAAAGCATCAGGGAAAGCATCTTGACACTATCGAAAGGCTTAGATCTCCGATCCACATGCTTCGCACGTGTGAGATCAAAACTAAAAAAATGATAAAGAGATAATCTCTTTTGAACGTGGAAAGGCTTTATGCATGTTCATGTTAACGTCATGGTTTTCTTTGTTGACATTTTATCTTAACACTTTACTATGCAACTTACTTAAAATCCTAAACATCCAAGACATGCATAGACAATTCATGTTTCTATTTTATGAAAAAAAGAAAGAAAAAGTAATTATTTTTGTTGAAAAATGATTTAATAAAAAAAGGTTTGTATGTCAGAAAAAAAAGAATCCAATAAAAGAAAAGAGGCAAAATCGTATATAAAAATAATAAAGAAAAGATTGAGTTTGAGTGGAGGAAATAGAGAGTAGATAAAAAAAAAAAAATACCTGGGATCGCCGAAGACGCCGGCGTTAAGTGTGAGCTGGTCAATGATTGCGGCAGCTTTAGGCTGAATACTGGTGGCTCTTGCGTACGCTTGGCTCAGTACTCCGTCACCTGACGGCACGAAAAATGCTCCGTTTACCATGACGTCACCTTCCGTTCTCCAATTCCATCTCGACCAATGTTTTTCGTTTGTATCCACACGCTTCGTTACCTTTGCAAAATAACACAAGATCAAGTGTCCACGTCAATGACAAATTAATGTAACCGGCAAACAAGACTCTATCGGCGCAAGTGGCCAAGACACGTCGGAGAAAAGAGCACATTGGTCCCACTTTTACATATCCGGTTTTTTCTAAAAGATAACCTTTTATTTTTAACAAAGTGAACATCTTTCGAATAATATACTACCAAATTAGATGAATACTAAATCCAAGAACCTATTTTCGGTTAACAGATATATATATGTTTCTTGGTAATTCGGAGGTAATAGACCAAAATTCAACTAATCTCTAAAATCAAGTACCAATGACTAGTTTGACTCCAAGTTTTATAATGAAACCTAAAACATGACTAAACAACAATGATTTAGTTTGTGACATGAATTTGAACTTAAAAACAATGAGTTTATGTCTTGCTCAAAACCGTCCCTACTACTGCTTGCTTAACTAAAATATATCATTATCATTATTATGTATCTATATGTAAAGAAAAAGAGATTGAAAAAGAACCTCTTTGGCATTGGGATCAATAGGTGCAGTGTAACGATTACCCTGACTATTGATGGTAGGATTAGCACTACCACCAATGGCATACATTTCCCAAGCAGTGAAATCATTGTTAACTACATGAATGTAACCATGCCTACACCTTGGCATTCTCTGCACCAACCCTTCCCCAAAATGGTTGAATGCTATTGTTACTTGCATCCCTGAATCCGCTGTGTAACGGTCGTCATGACCTAAGAGCATAACCTCATCATGATGAGAGAAATAGTTGTTGGAAACTGTTATTGCTGTTGAAGCTAGAATGATGTCAATGAGTCCATCTGCACAGTATCCAAGAGAACAATGATCTACCCATATGTGATGTGATGCTGAGATTGATATTCCATCTCCGTCAGATATTCCTCTGAACCCTACGTATGTTGGCGATGAAGCTACTCGAGTGTTCCCTGATGGTTTGCAATGATGAATGTGGATGTTGTGGATGATGACGTGGCTCACTTGCTGGATCGTTAAGCATCCATGTCCTGTGATTTGTATATTTGTTCCTCTTCCATCGATTGTTTTGTAACTTCCGATGATTAGCTCATGTTTTAGTTTGATTCCCATATCGCTGGAGAAGATTATCCAGAGTGGTTCTGGTTGGATCACAGCGTGTCGAAGTGTTCCGGGAATTGGATTCGCTGCGTCGTTGTCGGATGAATCTGTTACGAGGTAAAATTTACCGCCTTTTCCGCCGAGTGTTCCTTGTCCAAAACCTATTGAGCAATCGGCTAGTTGTTGGCGATTTGCTGCCCAGTTTTGGTCGCAGCGCCAACAATCATCGATTGGGTTCCCGGTTAAGCAAGAAGATATTGGCCCCGTCGCCGTCGTGCCATCGTCTTGTTGGTAAGTGAGAAGTTGTCTTCTTGAGAGAGAATCATTTAATTTTCTGCATTTACAAAACAGAGAATGTAAAATGTAGTTAAAGAAAACAGAGGAGATTGCTCTGTTTTGAGAATGACATTGTTGTAAAAAAACAGAGGTTATAAAGATTCAAACTTTTTTCAAATTTTAGTTGATTTACTAAAAATGAGAAAGACCCAGAAGATAAAACATGCAGAAGAATCGAATTCTGAAGCAAAATGGAATAAATGCAGAGAAAAGTAAAGGAAAAGTTATACCTTTGAACATTAAGAACAACATGTTCAGGGAATGGGTGTTGATGTGGGAGAGAAAGATTGAAGAAAGATATTGAGATTGATGAAGAAGAAGAAGCTCTTCCATGGTGAAAGAGAGAAACCAAGAGGCAAAACCAGATAATGCAAATGCACGTTGGTTTTTGAAGATTATGGATCCTCTTAGGAGCCACCATGATATTAAAAAACCTCTTACTTTCTCTCTCCTCTTATATCTTTCGAAAAGACCAGCAGAATTAACTGAAGTTTCTTAAACATGGTTTTATGGGGAATTGTGCAAATTTGGGTTATATATAATAAAACAAAGGTCAAAAGAATTTAATTTGTGTTTCCTTCCAATCTCTCTCTCTCTCTCTCTCATCTCCTTAGTTTGTTTCAAGTAGAAGAAAAGAAATTATAGAGAGAGAGAGTGTGAAAGGAGAGAGAATCCTTTAATCAAAACTATTTATCTCTCCTTTCTCCAATCTGATTCTTACTTTTGTAAGAGTGACTCAGTTTGCTTGCATACCCAATCATCTACTCATATCCTTCTCTTCAAAACTATATCTTTCTTTGGATTTCGCAGCCGTTTTATGTGTCATTAAGTTTGAGACAAATTTTGCATGTTCTTCAAGATTGTAGTTTGCATATTCATACATAACTAGTTAAGAATCAGATAAAAAAAGAAGATATGTAATAGGTATAGAGCAAGCTCCTCAATTATTATTGTTTTGAATTTTCGTTCAAGTAATAAATGGTGATTAAAAGAAAAAGAACAATAATCAATAGAATTTGACCTAGTGTTTAATTGTTTTACCTAACCTATAATGGTCTTCATTAAACTGTGTCTATTTGAATTGAGTGTCTAAACAAAAAAGACGAATGATTATTTGCAATCGAATCAATTAACAATTTTGAGTTTTGGTATAATGAATCATATCTTTGCTAATTTAATGAAAACCTAAAAATTATGATTGACAAAGGTGGCGCCTCCAACAGCTTATCCGTATACAATAATAATATTGCAATTGGAGTATTTCTTATGGAGATAATGTAATCAAGGAAAAGAACAAAATTTTGAAATTTGTGGATAAAATAAGATTTAATTCAATAAAATAATAGAATAAGAAAGAAATACAAAGGAAATAATGTTCCACCAATTCAATAAAATCGGCTTTGTATAAGAGATTTGTGGACAAAAATATTAAAAACTATTTCTTTTGGTGAGAGATTCTAGGGCAACTTGACATTGTTTATGTATTCTTATTAACACGGTTTTAGACAAAACAATACTCTTAAAACAATAATATGTAATTTTTGTCGTCTATAATTGTTTAGGAGAATACCTTTGACGTCAAACCACAACTAAATGATAAGCTGTAATGATACGCATAATGTTTTTGATTCCATACCGAATTTAAAATTTTAATTTAAAAACTTATTAAATTGGAATTTGTTTAACATGGTTACAATTTATAGATACCTCAAAAACCGAACCTAAATCTGCACTTAAATTTAAAATTTTAAATATGTATCTTAAATATAAACTTGATTTTTTCTTTTTGTGACTATTTTAAATTGCGGAAAAAATGAGTAAGAAAACCTACAAATGACTTTGGGCCACGTTCTTAGGAGGCCCAATTTAAGAAGGAAAAGAAGAAATACAAAGGCCTTAGGGCCCAGGTTCTTTAGAAGCCCAATGAAAAAGGAAAATAAAAACAAGTGGCTAAGAGAGAGAACTAGCCCAAACAGAAGGAAATTGAATTACTGTAACTCTGACATGGTTTTGCCGCCGTTCAAACTGTACCTTTTTCGATAGAGATAATCTAGGGTTTTGAAGTGGAGCAATCGATCTCCGAAGCTTGATTCTCGGAAAGTGAACAGAGTTGCGTCGATTTGTTTGAGGGTACGAGTCAAGAGATTCCGATGAAGATGATGGTTCATTTCCGTCCAGTGTAGAAGCACAAGTTTCTTTCGAATTCACGAAATTGGAAGGTTCTGAAGCTAGGAGAGAGACAGAGAGAGAAAGTGTATGTACGATTCCTACTTCCGTGTTACTGGTAAGTTAAATTCGTTGCCCAGTTGCGCTCCAAATTCAAGTATAAACGATTTCTTTGATCCACTTAACAGTTGGACGATGGTCTTTTACCATTGGTCAAGCATTACTTTTTCTTCGTCTCTGTAATGATAACAGTTGAGAGTTGAGTTTAAAAAATGTACTTGTGTTTCAATTTCTGGGAAACCTAGGGAGGTAGCAGATGACTGGATGTCTAACTGAAAGGAGCCTTGACTACTCAAATAGGGTTGTAGGTTCCAAAAAGGTGTACAATTTATCAGTCACCATAATCAACAATCTTTTACATTCCCCTGCCGCTACTAATCGTTAGCAACTTGTAGGATCATGTAAAACAAATAGTCAGAGAAGAGACGCAACAGAAAGAAAATATGCCTTTCTCTTCCCAGGAATACGCTGAAAAGCTTCAAAAGGCATTGCCTCTCACTTTCATCTTGTTGATATGTGACATGCTGTATTTATTTTTTTCTTATTTGGCTGCTGGATTTATTTGTTTTTGCAGGAAAACATGACGCTGATGAAAGCCCTAGCACATAGAAAGTACCCATCTTGTTTTTGTTAGAATATGTTGGCTTTTGAGTGTCGTGAAGGTGTTTTTTTGGTAATCTTTGCTTTGTGTTTTATTTTGTGGTTACAGTAAAATTATCGAGTTGAGTGGTGTAGAGTTTCAGAAATTGAGGATCAACTTACGCGATATGCAAGATAAGAATTTGCAGCTTGCACAGGCAAACAGTCAGATGTTGGCGGTGTGTCCCATTTTTCTATGGCTTGATTTTTAGATGATTGTAAGATTATTTGAAACTATATGTTTAAAGTATGGCTTCATTTTCCTTTTTCATGTTTTCCCTGTCAGGAACTCAATACAAATAGAGACAGAGTAAGCTTTTCTAGAAATGAAATTTTCTCAAACTGAGGCTTTCATGATTCACTATATTATTAAATCAAATGACGTTGTATGAAAATTTTGTCAGCTCAAGACACTTCAGCATGAACTTGGCTGCAAGAATGCTTTACTCAAGGTCAGGAAACAGCATGAGGCAAGTAATTCCCTTGGTCGTATATTTTCCATTGACTTTAGTTACCTAAGAAAAAGTTAAAAACTTGAGAATTTGTTACATTATTTCGTCCAGGAGCAAACACTTCCATATACCCATCATGGGTCCAAAGACAAGGTGCATATTTGAATTCTCCAAAATGGAAATTTATCACCTTTCATACTACATTGTTCCACACCAATTTAGCTTTGTTGTTGAGTTCAAGGTTCCAGCAAACGCTTCTGATGGGAATTGCAAATCCTTTCAGGCACATAACATGAACCATAAAGATACCAAGCGAAAGCGAAGGCCAAGTATATTAGGTAAACACTTTTGCTTAGATTCATTGCTGATCATAGAAATCGTTTCACATTGTTACCCTATATTGTTTCACTTTCAGCTTCAGAAAGCTCCAACGTTGAGGCGGTACACGTGAATGAGAAAGCTAACAGTAAAAGGTTCAAATCTACTTAATGTTTCATCCATGTATCATGTGAAAACTTTTGGCAGTCAAGTAAACTTGAATTGGCACTTTTTCGTTTGTAGAAAAGTTTCTGGAGTAATAGATACTGCTAATATCCCCGAAGAGACCTGTCAGACTGAAGATTACATTGAAAAGGGGGTTGTCTCTCAAGGGACTAACCAAAATTTTGACATTGTCGTCAACAAGAAGTTTGTTCTTGATGCGGCAAACCCGGTAAAAGACAGTGTGCATAGCAAGAGGTTCTTATATTCAGTCCAAGATTTACATTTTTCAATCAATGTCTAAAACAATGAGAATAAGTATATCTTTTTTGTTGTTTTATTGTAGGCAATGTACACGACGGCAATCTACCAAGTTTGATGTCCAAGAAATTGAAGAAACGGAAAAATTGGTTGAGATTGATGATGCCAAAGAAACCGCAAGGTTTGTTAGAGTTATTCCCTTCCTCTTTCCACTTTAGTTATTTACGTTGTTGCAAACTCGAAATGGACGATAGTGTATTGGAGTGACCCTTTCTTTGTTTTCAGCAGGCCCTTTTTGAGAAGACGGTCTGCTCGGTTAAGGCCTGAAGAAGCAGAAGCGTTTAAAAGCCTCCATGAGGGAGACGAAGTCAAGGAGACAATCAAGAGGAGAAGGTTTGTAAGATCCAAATTCACGTTGCATTTAAAAAATGTGTTAGAGCTCACTAATCCATTGCATAAATGGGCAGAATCTCTTCAAGAAAACAGTCTGCAAGGTTTGATTTTCAAGAACCGGAAGTGACTGAAACCTTGAATGCTGATGATACAGGGTTGTTGAAACATATCTTTTTATATTACTTCAAGCCTGGAAATTGATAACGCAGAAACTGAGTCAGGTAATAGCCTAATACTGCTTGTGTTTTGTTCCTGGATAATATTTCAGGAGCTTAGTAAGCGAAGAATCTACTGGATCAAGATCAGATGCTGTAGAACCATCTAAAAGCAGACAAGACACAAAAGAGACAAAATGCCGGTTTGTTAGTGACAGTCAATTTCCTGCATTTCCGCTTATGAATATTGATTCTCATTGATGTAATGTGCTGTTATCTATGTGGTATTCAGCAGGGTGTCAACGAGAAGACAATCAACAAAGGGTAAATCTCAAACCGATGAAGCCATCAAAGAAGTAGCGACAGACTCATCTTTGCCCAACAACATAGTTCAAGAGTGTGACCATGAAACAGAAGCGAAAGATGAAGCCATCAAAGAAGTAGCGATTTACAAAGAGAAGACAATCAGCAGGATGTCAACGAGAAGACAATCAACAAAGGGTAAATCTCAAATCGATGAAGCCATCAAAGAAGTAGTGACAGACTCATCTTTGCCCAACAACATAGTTCAAGAGTGTGACCATGAAACAGAAGCGAAAGATGAAGCCATCAAAGAAGTAGCGATTTACCAAGAGAAGACAATCAGCAGGGTGTCAACGAGAAGACAATCAACAAAGGGTAAATCTCAAATCTATGAAGCCATCAAAGAAGTAGTGACAGACTCATCTTTGCCCAACAACATAGTTCAAGAGTGTGACCATGCTACAGAAGCGAAAGATAAGCCTAAAGCTGATGAAAACGAAGGGATGGTAAGAAGAACATCTGTGGGAAGACCATCGAGACATGCCGCAGAGAAAGTACAATCATACAGAGAAGTCTCACTTAAAGTGAAGATGCGACGAAAATTCTGAATCTCCAGCATAGTCTGGTTCCTTTCTTAATCTGCAAAAATTGTTGTTCAAAAGCCTACTTCATGCTTTTGTACATCCAAGTCAATGTTAACTTGGGAATTTGCCCTCAACTTAATCGATAATGTAAGGTGTGTCTTCACTCCGTATTTTATCGTTACTATGCTAATGTAGTAATGTTTTATTTTATTTTTCTAGATTATTTATAACAACGTACAATTATATAAGTTTCTCAATCCATGGTACAATAATTCTTAGAACATTCAATTTATTACTCCTATTTTCGAAAAAGGTGGAGGCTGTTTCAATTTTCAAGAGACGATGGGGCAGAGGAGGCGCGTGGTCGGCACCGCCACAAGAGGAGTGGCCTTAGGAACGGTGAGACCCGGCCCTTCAACAGTGTCTACGTCACCGGGTTTCATACCGCCCGGTAAACTCCACGTGAAGCAGTGTAGAAGATGAGCCACCGCAAGCTCAAACGCGTACAACCCGAGTTGCATACCAGGACAAGATCTCCGACCCGACCCGAACGGAATGAATTCGAAATGATTCCCCTTCAGATCCGGATCACAGGGTTCCAAAAACCTACCCGGGTTAAAAATTTCCGGGTCGGACCAAGAATCCGGATCTCGCCCGAGAGCGTAAGTATTGACCATCACGCGCGATCCCCTGGGGATGAAGTAACCGGTGATCTCGGCGTCCTCCATCGTCTCGTGGAGGAGGAGAGGGAACGGCGGATGGAGCCGGAGGGTCTCCTTGAGTGTACATTTTAGAAAACTGAGCTTCTCAAGGTGCGTGTCCTCCACGCGCCAACGGTCAAGTCCAACCACGTTCGTTAGCTCGTCCTGGACCCGTTTCATGTTCTCGGGGCTCCGAAGTAGCTCCGTTATGACCCACTCGATTGCTAATGCCACCGTCTCTGTTCCTCCGAACATCACATCCTTTATTTAAAAAAAATCATTTTTCATTTGGGTTCAAATATATAATTCACTTCCAATAAACATGGAAAAGATAATGTTTGATTACCATGATGATGCCTTTAATGTTATCAAGTTCAATTTTGGTCTCTGAGTTGTTGACTTTCACTTCTTTGTAAAACGCAAGTAATTGGTCAACCATATCAGTCTCTTCGTCAAGGCCATGTTCTCTCTTCTTCAGGTGATCGTAAATGATAGACTCAATGAAACCATCGAGAGACTTTCGGGCTTTCTCTAGTCGCCCATTTATCCCTTGCGGGTCGATCCACTTGAGCCACGATGGAACGTAATCCGCTACATTAAACTCACCAAAGAGCTTAGAGAACTCTTGTATGATCTCAAGGAACTCGTCTAATCGACCTTCGTTAGAAGAAGTGGACGACAAGGAACCGAACGCTGCTCGAAACGTTATGTCTCTTGTTAAGGAAAAAGCGAGTTTACATACGTTTAATGGTTTTTCCACGTTAGCCGCTACAAAACGGACTGATTTGTGAACCTCTTCATCAACAGAGACCCACGACTCATCCCGTTTACGGCTAAACAGCATCATGACGTAGAGTTTCCTCATCCGACGCCAAAACGGGCCGTAACAAGAGAACGCAAGGTCAGATCCTCCGTAAGTCAAGTAACGGATTGCGATCGTGGTGGGACGGTTTGAGAAAACATGGTCTTGAACTTGGAGGACTTGACGTGCGATGTGCGGAGAAGAAACGACGAAAATATGAGAAAAACCGAGTCGAAGATGGAGCAACGCGCCGTATATGCGGCTGAGCTTGGCCAAGCTGCGGTGGTTGAAGTGGTTCATCATGAGAATGTTGCCAATGATGGGTAAGCCTTTGGGGCCGGGAGGGTAGGGTTTCCGCATCCTCCGTCGCCGTGAAAAGAGGTGACGAAAGAGATAAAGAAGAAGAGGGACGAGAATGATGAGAAGCATTAGAGTATACATTTTGATACGATTTAGTGCTTAGGAGTGTAATGGTATTTCAAAAGCTATTAATAATGCGAACTTTTTATATGTTTGGTTGTTCATCTTTTCGTGATATTTTTTATTTATTTCCTACGTGTTTCTCGCAAGCTTACTTGGTACAAAGAAGGACAAAAGAAGCTACAATGATTAGGTGATCAGATTGGATATTTTCTAAAAGTTTTATAATTAAAAAATGATATCGGGTATCTACATTATTACAAGCTAGGCTGTACGAAACAATACAAATTATTTTTAAACAGCCTGCTAGATGAAGAAAGCACATTATCCGAAGACAGAATGGAGCAGACCGATTAGTGGACTGAACCTTTATTTGAAGTTAAGTTGTGGAATCTTGTGTTCAAGCCAGAACTACTCTAAGTGGTCCGTAACTCCTTATCGTGTCCGACATTTGGAGAACGAATGAATAAAATTCTCCTTAAACAATGTCAATAGTGTAGGAGTAATCTTCTTTTTAGGATTGAATTTGGCTTAATTTCACTATTGTACTATAGATAGATTTATTTTAGTAAAAATACTAAATTTTTGGTAAATACTGTATGCATTTATAATCTGCAAAAATAAAAAGATTAATGTTGAAATCTATCTCTAAATTGTTAAGAAACATCAAATCTTCAAGCAACTACTCGAGCTTCCTTAACTGAATTCTCATATATGTTTACAACTATTAATACCGGCCCACTAAATTTTCGAATAACTATTCGAATTTGAGTTCTGAATATTATTTAGCTAAGTGACAACTTGAGGTTAAATAAAAAGTTACTAAAACAATAAAAAAAAAGAGAACTAGTAAAACATAACATCTATTATACAACAAAGAATCAATTTTCAATGAAGAAGTAATATTTTAAAAAATCGAAATTGGTATATGTACAATAGAATAAATCTCGATAAGTGAATATAATAACATTTTCCTTAGAGATATGTATGGTTGACTTTTTCAGGGAAGTCAAGCTTGAGTTTCTTGGGCACCGGCATGGGACTCATCACCTCGTCGTCTCCGTTGACCATAGAGAATTCCGGTATCGGTGGGATGTTGAGGTCAAACCCACGATGGCTGTTGCTGACGTGGCTTGTGGACCCCACGCCTTCAGAATTCGTCACGCTACTGCTCCCACCGCTGTTTTTGCCTTCATAGTGGCATCGTTTGTGGCCGCCGAGAGCTTGACCGGTGGAGAACGATTTATGACAGATCGAGCAAACGTGTGACTTCAAACTTCCTCTGCCGCCGCCGCCGGATAAACCAGATGTGGTTATCGCCGATGACGTGGATGGTTCATCTCCTCCTGCTGATTGAATAACCGAAAGGTTTTTCCGGTGACTCGCCTTGTGTCCACCAAGAGCTTGGTAAGAAGAAAACGTCTTGTCGCAGACGCTACACTTATAGATTGGAGTAGGAGGAGGAAGTAGAAGAAGTGAAGACGAAGAAGGTAAGTCTTGGTCACGGTTTCGATCTCCGTTACGAGCAAGAAGCATGAGACATAAAGCGATATATTCATCCTCCGTTAGACTGTGACGGTCAAACTCGGATCTTGATCGCTTAGATCGCTTACCTTTGCTTCCATGGAAACCTACTGCTGAATCTTGAAACAAAGTCGGAATCGGAGAAGCTAATCTTGGAGAACTAAGAGTTTCAAGTGCCATTATCTTGAGTTTAATTAGAAAGACTATTATGAATTCAGTTTGTTTGATTTGAAGAAAGAAGAGATGAAAGTGTGTATATATAGTAAAGTTAAAGAGGAATCGAGAGGAAGTTGCGTGTGATGAGGTGAGAAAGTGTTGAAGAGGAGTGAAGAAGTCGACAATCACTTTTATGAATTTAATATCTTATGAAAGTATCTAAGAAGTTTGGTTTGACTTGGTACACGTGTTTGTGTATGCAAGTCGGCTAAGAAGACTTATTCTCAATCTTTTTTGGTAAAAGCCGCCTTCTTAATTCTTATCAGTTGAGAATATTCTGGAGAGCTCACTTAGGCATTTTGCTGACCAAACAAGTGGAGATATAAAGGCCAATTTAAGTCGGCTACTAACCACTCAATACTGTCTTTTTCATATACTATTATCGAATTAATATCTTCTTTAAATGACCAAACTATATCGATGCTACTGTTACCTTTTTATTTATTTCTAGTGTGTTATGTCGGGCCTCACTTGAGAGAGACCATATTAACAAGGAGAGGTTTAGAACTTGAATGAAAGGACCGACCTAGTGAATTAGCCACTAGTGGCCCCCTTCTAAGATAACCTTTATCTATGTTTTTTTTTTTTTTTTAAACATATATAGGTTTGACAAACTATTTATATATCATGTTGTAATTAGTATATACTGTGAACCAAATATTGTTTATA
>WJSH01003305.1:281444-300451 GCA_009757365.2 Lepidium campestre
AGTCTTCTGTACTTTTTCATTTGATTTATCCATTTTCCGTGTTTTCAATATTTGTCATCCTTTCTTGTTTAGGATAACTCATTGCCATCAATAAAAACTACGGAGACTAAACTATGTGATAATAGTTTAATTTTCTGCAGCGGAAGGACGTTTGATTCAGGGAACTGGGTTGCAATTGCCTGGCGTCCTGGATGAATTGTTTTCATATGATGGTCCCCTAGGAGCACATTTTACACCAGAAGCTGTCTCTCTTCACCTCTGGGCCCCCACTGCACAAGTATGATGCTATATTGCTAATGTTAGAAAAGGTTAACAGTGCTACCTTTTAAACCTGCCTTTTACAGAATTAACTCTTTTTGAGTGCTCAATTTGTGCATAATAGGCAGTTTCTGTATGCATCTATAAAAACCCACTCGACAAGAGTCCGATAGAAATCTGCCCACTCAAAGAGGCTAATGGTGTGTGGAGCACTGAAGGAACTTGTAGTTGGGAAGGGTGCTATTATGTGTATAAAGTATCAGTCTATCATCCAAGCACAATGAAATTGGAAACGTGCTATGCTAATGATCCTTATGCACGGGGGTATAGCACTTTTCAATTGGCTTGAAAGCATATTCCTCATAATTTTTTTTTTTGTCGAAACGAGTCATGTGTGATTTGTATTTTCTTAAGCAGGCTTTCAGCAGATGGAAGCAAAACCTTTCTGGTTAATCTTGATTCTGATGATCTAAAACCTGAAGGATGGGACAACTTAGCAGATAAGAAGCCATGCCTAAAGTCCTACTCAGATATAAGTATTTATGAGCTGCATGTGAGGGATTTCAGGTAATTTGACTCTGTTTCCAGATTCATGGTTTGCTTTTACCTAGGCAAAAATTGCGCTAGTGACTACTGACGTTTTACTATGGGGGAAAACGTAGCAAGTAATTCTTGTCAGAATAGCTATATGTACTTTCTCTTACTCATAATCTTCTTTCATCTTTCTTCCTCTCTTCCCGAAACCAAGAAACAATAATCGAAATGTTACTTTAGCTATATGGCCCTATGCTTGTTTGGTCTCATCTTTGAGTTATTTTATCAAAATTGTGCAGTCATTTAGCTTTCCTCATGCAGATCTCCATTTTCTTCTCTTTTGTCTAATATTTATCTGCAATTTCAGTGCCTATGATGAGACTGTCAAGCCTGAAAATCGTGGTGGATATCTGGCTTTCACTTTAAAGGTGCAAATATCATTGTCCACGTGCATAGCCTTATCATCTTAGTCGATATATGATGTCTAGATTCACATGTTTTACTGATAACCCCAACTTTTAGTTGTAATCCTAGTATTTCTGACACATTCGCAGCTCTGCAAAGATACTCAGCTTATCTTGTTTTGCGTCATCTCATAAGATCTATTGGCAGGATTCTGCAGGTGTGAAACATCTTCAGAAATTAGTTGATGCAGGTCTTACCCATCTTCATCTTCTTCCGACATTTCAGTTTGGTGATGTTGATGATGAGAAGAAGAACTGGAAGTCTGTAGGTAGGGTATATTTGATGTTTATCCTGTTTCTGTTTTCTGGTACTTTGTATCCGGTTTTATTGTAAATATAGTTATGACTTTTTTATTTTAGACACTAGTCTGCTGGAAGGGTTACCACCTGACTCCACTGAGGCACAAGCTCGTATTACAGAAATACAGAATGATGATGGCTATAACTGGGGGTAGGTTGTTATATGCTAGTTTCTCCATTCGTTATGAAGCAATCACCTTTGTTACAAGTTTCCTGTTTTGTGAAGGTATAATCCTGTGCTCTGGGGAGTCCCAAAAGGAAGCTATGCTAGTGATCCAACTGGTCCATGCCGTATAATTGAATTTAGAAGAATGGTTCAGGTTTGCATTATTCCGTGTTTGGATATTGAAAATTGGAAATTAAATGTGTACTGGTCCAGGTGATTGACAACACTAATAAGCTCATTGAGCTAAAATTTGTGGTGATTCTTACAAGGTGACGATGATTGCATGATACACCCTCATGCTATTTTTGAGTTGGCTCATTAATATTATGTAGCTTCTTTTCAGGCTCTTAATTGTACTGGTCTTAATGTCGTCTTAGACGTTGTTTATAACCACTTGCATGCAAATGGGCCACACGACAAAGAATCTGTTCTTGATAAGGTGTGCACTAACTAAGACTTATTTAATTTCAGTCTAATAACAAACTCTCTAGCCTCACTTCTCAATCTATCTTCCACGTCAAAATGTATTTTCTTAGGTAGTTCCAGGTTACTATCTGAGAAGGAACAATGATGGTTTTATTGAAAACAGTACATGCGTAAACAACACTGCCAGCGAGCATTATATGGTTGATCGTCTGATACGGGATGATCTATTACATTGGGTTGTTAACTATAAGGTGCATGCTTGTCATCTATTCTGATTATTTTCTGTCTTGCTACTTCTCCCCTCCCTACAGTAAATAGATATTATCTTTTCTCATGTATCCAAAAACCTTTGATCTACTGACCATGACAAGGTTTACTGTATTCTGCATTACAGCATTATATATATATTCCTGGTGGCTGATCATGTATGATTCTGTCAGGTTGATGGATTCCGTTTTGATCTTATGGGTCATATAATGAAAGCTACGATGGTAAGCAGCTTTGTCACTTTTCATATTTTATTTGTATGATTAACAGTTCTCTTTACTGTCCTATTCAGAAGTTAGTAAGTGGTTTAATTAGGTTTTAATGTAATTTTAACTATAATTTTGATATGAGTTATGATATCTACTTTCCTTAGGTTAATGCAAAATCTGCAATTGGTAGCTTGAGAAAGGAAACAGATGGAGTTGATGGTTCAAGAATTTACTTGTAAAGTCTTGGCTCATTATTGGACTAATGTGCAAGTTTTTCAGCTTTTTTTCTTTTTCTTGTGAAACAAATTTGGCCATAATATTTCTTGTGATATCCTTTATCATCAGGTATGGCGAAGGATGGAACTTTGGTGAAGTAGCTAAAAATGGGCGTGGAATAAATGCTTCCCAGTTCAACTTAAGCGGCACTGGAATTGGAAGGTTTGGAAGTTCATTGCTTCGATACATTTGAAAAAGAGCTTTTCGTCCCTGTTTCCTCTTTCCTTAATGCATCGAATATCTTGTTACTTTCTGCTACGATTGTTCTACATTTCCCTGATTCCTTTTGTCTTACCTGGACCTTTTAAATCTCTATTCAGTTTTAACGACCGTATACGAGATGCAACTCTTGGCGGGTCTCCATTTGGTCATCCTCTTCAACAAGGATTCATAACAGGTTTACTGTTACAGGTATCTTGGCTTTTATATTGTGCAGTTACCAATCAAGATATCTAATCGCTGAATTGTTTTAGCTCTAAACTAGGTAAAGAAAGAATATGGTACTAAACCACATCATCACATACACATATTTCCATGACTTGGCCAATAATACATGTTTGTAGCTTTGTTTGAGATAGAAATTACACATATTTCCTTGAAGATGTTTAAAGTTATTCAATCTGAGAGATGAGATTTCAATTCCATCATCGTGTATCCCTTGTTTTTTTCAGTGGGTAAGTTATTATTTTGAGTAGAGATATATACTTAGAAATATGTAATTTTCTTCTCTTCACCTTTCATTTTCTGCACAGCCTAACGGTCATGACCATGGTTCAGAAGCTACCCAGGAACTGATGCTTTCTACTGCGAAAGATCACATCCAGGTAACTGATTGTCGTTAGATTTTACATGCAAAATGGTATTGATATTTCTGTGATCAAGGCTTAAAGATGCCCAAAACCAACCTTTCTCTAAAATTCCTTTCACAGTTGCTCAAAATAGTTTCTCCTTTTTTCACTACATTCTGTTATCTTACGACTTAAAATGCAACTGTGGTATTGTAACACTAAGTTCTAGCAAGTCTTTTTCTAAACTACTCATTTTACTTTCGTCATGGATTAGATCGGTATGGCAGCAAATTTGCAGGATTATATGCTGACCAATCACGAAGGAAAGGAGGTATGTAAGAAGTCGCACATTATTACTTAACCATTCAGAAAAGGATTTTCTCTTCACCTTTTGTGATGTATGACCCTCGTTTTGTAGGTGAAGGGATCAGAGGTTTTAATGCATGATGGTACACCTGTTGCATATGCTTCACAGCCAACAGAAACTGTACTCAAATTAATTTCTACTACTTCCATCAATTTAGTGAATCAAGCACCAATTAATCTGTGGCGCTCATACCAGCGTTTTCGTGTGGTTTCAGATTAACTACGTCTCAGCTCATGACAATGAAACCCTCTTTGACATTATCAGTTTGAAGGTAATAGAACAATATGTTTTCTGAACTTTATGGAGACATCCAGTTTTCAGACAGCGGACGTGTATTCAATACACTGTCTATCTATATGCATCAAACATTCCTACTTAAGGGTATGTATAGACTTATTTCTGCTTTATCCACTGAATTCTTGCAGACTCCGATGGAAATATCTGTTGATGAAAGGTGTCGAGTATATCATTTGGCCTCAAGCATGATTGCCCTCTCGCAGGTTCGTTACCGTCTTACAATTTGACTTAGAGATAGATAGATCGGTTGTAGATTAGTGTAAAATTCTTGATTGGCTCATGATCTCTTAAATTAATTTAATATGTTTTTTTCTACATTGGAAGGGTATTCCTTTCTTCCATGCTGGGGATGAGATTCTACGCTCGAAATCACTTGATCGTGATTCCTACAACTCTGGTGACTGGTTCAACAGGTTTGCTTTTTCTCTCTTGTAATGAACATATCTTCTGATTTTATATTGCACTTACTGATTAGCATGAATGGCCACAAGTTTAGGCTAGACTTCAGCTACAGTTCCAACAATTGGGGTGTTGGGCTTCCACCAAAAGGGAAAAATGAACACAATTGGCCACTGTAAGTATTGACCCAATCACCTTCAATAAATTTGATAAGTAATAGAACCATACATCCATTGGATGTTTCTGAAACCAATCAGCTCCTGCTACATATGTTTCTAGGATGAAACCGAGGCTACAAGATCCATCTTTCAAACCTCAGAGCAGTCACATAGTTGCCACCCTCCACAATTTCTTAGATTTGTTACGCATCAGATACTCTTCACCGCTTTTCCGTTTAGATACAGCAAAGGCTATCCAGGTTAGGATGACTACTGTTTCATACTCTTCTTCACTGCGTTCTCTGCTCTTATGACAAATTCTACCAGAAGGTCATGCTGGTTCTGAGTAAATTACCGGTGATTGTATTGACCTCATTCATAATCACCACAATAGTCACAAATGAAGTAAGAGATCTCAAAAACTTGTGGACTTGTTGTTCTGACCTGTGTTTTTTTTATCAGGAGCGAGTGCGATTTCATAACACAGGCCCCTCATCAATTCCTGGCGCCATTGTCATGAGCATTGAAGATGGTCACGAAGGCATCCCGAGTGTATCTCAGATCGATCCAATGTAAGTTTAAACAATCAACAAACTCGACAAATCCTTCAAGCTTTATAATGATATGGTTAGGTAACGGTACAGTTACTCGTACAGATACTCATTTATTGTGGTAATCTTTAATGCACGCCCGTCTGAGTTCTCATTTCACAATCCCGTTCTAAAAGACAAGAATCTCGAATTACACCCGATACAGGTAAATAACGCCTTATAGAAAACTATAACAATATCATAAAGCTTTCGCCTTTCAGTTTATTAGTGTAGTAGAAAAGTGATGATTCAACTCCGAGTGACTCGCAGGTGTACTCAGGCGATGAAATAGTCAAGAAATCAGTGTATGACACGTTTTCCGGTAGCTTCACTGTACCAGGAAGAACAACGACAGTGTTTGTTGAATCCCGGAATGGTTGAAAACTTACCTCCCAATGTAGCAAAATATGCTTTGTACCATACTCCCTCTGTCCCATTTTAAATCATGTTGTAGCTTCATTTTTTTGTCTTAAAATATATAATGTTAGATTTTCAACACAAAAATTTGATTTATTTTCCTGTTTTAACCCTATTACTTATTCATATTAGTAATTTGTGTTTTATTAGTAATCTCACAAGTTTTCTTAATTATTGTGTATTTACCCTAAATTGGTACAGAGGGAATACTATTTAGGGAATACTATTCTGTCAAAGAACATGACGGAGAATCTGATATTATCGAGGACAAATAAATTAAGATTGATACTGTTTAAAGTGATTACATGTCCGCTGTAGACATGTGTTTTTGTTCTAAAACCATTAATTGAAACCTTATCGAGAATACCATGACTATTTTTGGACAATATTATGGGGTCCCATACTTATTCTGCAACTTTTCAACTTTACAGCCAATGTCACTTCCCAATATCATTTGATTCTTTATCTTTGAATAGAGATTCAATAGATTTGAGCTTTGAAAGCATCATGAATTTCACAATAACATCAACATCAAAAAAACTTTCTTCTTTTGGTTATTTTCAAGAAGTTTCTTCTAACTTATTATATATATTAATGTCTATAAAGATTGTCAGATTGGATATGCAGAGTTGCGTGTTGCAACAACTCCGCATGTATCACGTTTAAGATATGTCCCCACTTCTATAAATAAAATGAATGAGAGGTAGTCTCTCTGAAACAACATAACATTATTGTAATCATTATTGTTTTTCTTGTTTTCAATTCCTTTCTTACTATATTGCAAGATATGGATTCAAGATTCATCCATTCCATACCTTCTTCAAGGTTCTTCTCACTCTGCATATCATATATATAATTGTATATGTTAATTTGGCATAGATATTGTGTTAATTGTTTTTAATATGTGTTAGCTGCAGATGTAACAGAACGAGTGCAAATATAATGAATAGTGACGACGACGACAAAAGAAATAAATACCCTTTTGTGAGTTCTCTATCTATGAGTGGAGGAGATGGAGAAAACAGTTACTCCACCAATTCTCTTCTTCAGGTTTTCTAAACTTACATCTCTCTTTCTATATCACATGCATACACAACAGAGTGCAAATATATTGTCCCAACTCTATTTCTAATCAATCACCGAGTACTTAAAATGTGATTCTCTACTATGTTACAGTTTCTTAATTTGTTTCTTATTATTTTTGGTTTTTCAGAGAAGAGTGTTATTAAAGGCTAAGCCTGTCTTGGTCAAGAACACAAAGGAATTGATGATAGACTTGAACTTTCCTAAATACATGAAAATAACTGATTTAGGTTGTTGTTCCGGCCAAAACACGTTCTTGGCAATGTCTGAAATCATCAATACAATCAATATATTGTGTCAACAGAGGAACCGAGACCCACCTGAAATAGATTGTTGTCTAAACGATCTCCCTGATAACGATTTCAACACAACTTTCAAGTTCATAACTTTCTTTAACAAGAAGCTCACAAGTGAAGGATCATGCTTTTTCTCTGGAGTTCCAGGTTCCTTTTACTCGAGGCTTTTCCCTCGTAACAGTCTCCATTTCATACACTCCTCTTATGGTCTTCATTGGCTCTCTAAGGTATGATAACTGTTAAAACTTCGTTATAACATTCTAGTTATATGTAGAACCATTCGATATTTCAAGATTACTGTAAAAAGTTTGGACGCATTTTATTGTAAGGTTCCTGGAGGACTTGAGAAGAACAAGATGAGCGTGTACATCACAACTTCAAGTCCTCTAAGTACATACAAGGCTTACTTACATCAGTTCCAAAGAGATTTCATGACATTTTTAAAACTGCGTTCTGAAGAGATGGTTTCTAATGGACGTATGGTTCTCACTTTCATCGGTAGAAACACTATTGATAATCCATTTCATAGAGATTGTTGTCACTTTTGGACCTTATTATCTGAATCTCTCCATGACCTAGTCATCGAGGTATAATATATCAAAACCCAACATTTCATTTTCTTAGTCGATATTATGAATATATTCAAACATGGTTTCGTATATATAGGGTCTTGTGAGTGCATCGAAGGTGGCTTCGTTCTACATGCCGTTTTATGATCCAAATGAAAAGGAATTGAAGGAGATAGTAAAGAAAGAAGGTTCGTTTGAAATAAAAGACTTAAAGATCCTTGAATATGACCTTGGCCATTGTAACGAAGACGAGTCAAAGAGAAGTAAATCAGGAAAAAATGAAGCCAATTATATAAGAGCAGTGAGTGAACCATTGCTCGTGGCTCACTTTGGAAATGCCATTATCAACATATTGTTTGACAAGTTTGCACGTCATGTGTCTCAACATGCTAGTTGCAGGAACAAAACAACGATTAGTCTAGTCGTTTCTTTGACTCGGAAATAACTTTCATCAATACTATAAAGTTCAATTTCTTTTTTTTTGGTTTTACAATAATTCATTTTCTTTTATGTCATCTGATCTTATAACCGAAAGAAGAAACTTCTGATTACAACGGAGGCTTTCAATAATTCATTTAAAAAAGAAACACACGCGCGTGTCCGTAAGAATTTAAAAATAGAACCACTCGCACCTCAAGCGCGTTGAGCGCGTGTCCCATCAGCGGATTTCCCGTTTTTTCCAAAAATAGTAGAATTAAGAGGAACTGAAGCGCGTGGACTGAGATTTTATTACTGTTTTGTATTTTCTCCTTCCCTCGCTTACACACTTCATGGTTCATATAAAGTTCAATCTTGGTGATGCATAGTGTGATTTTTTTTTGGGTCAAATGCGTAGTGTGATTATATTATTTTAAAGTATACTATATATATCATCAAAACTGTGATTTATTTACCATTAATTGTCTTAGAAGATTTATGGGCCTTAGAAGATTTATGGGCCTTATATGTCTTAGAAGATTTATGGGCCTTATATTTCCGGGCCTTAGAAAAGGGTTCGATTTCGGTTTAAGGCCCGGAAATATAAGGCCCATAAAAGGAAACTTTAGTTGTAATGGACCAAAATTAATTTAAAGTCCAGAAAAAAAATTGTTATAATTTCTAAGACAAAAACCACTCGCACCTGATGCGCGTAGAGCACGTGTAGACAAAACCCCTTGACTATATAACCCACCAAAACACGCAATTTTCAACCAAAATAAGTTTTTCATAACATCTTAGCGCGTGAACACACAAGTCCTCATTGCGACGTATGCATCCATTTTTTTCCTCCTTGAATCGGCCCAATGGGTTTTAGACTTCTCATTTTAGGCATTTGAATTTTCATTGTATCTAAGCCCATCCATAACCAATGTGTGCATAAGTTTTTTTTTTTTTTGGGTACAATATATGGATTATATAATGCTTATAGAAATAAGTTAAAATTATAAATTATCAAAGTTTATATGCGTGTTAAAGGGCCAGGCCCACTAAACCAAATTGTCACGTGTCTGTGCCATGTGGGAGGTTATCGTCGACAGTTGGAGCAAGGTCGAGTCAAGCTAGGATTTTCATTGTCGCAACCGGGAAAAGCTATGGACTCGCCGAGCACTTGTCGGCGGAAAATACGGACGATGCAGCTTCGGGTGAGAGAGACTTCGATCTCCAAGATAAAATCAGAGTGAAAGTCGGGGAGGGAGAAGCTCCATCAGTTCAACGCCGTCAGTTCCTTCATCTTCGTCACCGTCAACCGGTCAACGGTTTCACGTTTCACTCTCTTAGCGCCGATTTAACGGCAAAGGATTTCATATCGTTATGAAAAGGGTTTCATTTTGGTTTAAGGCCAGAAAATATATATCAGGCCCAGTAAAATAATTAGTAGTAATGGATCTAAATTTAGTTAAAGCCCAGAAAAAAAAGTCTATAATCTTGCAATACAAAACCCACGCGCACCTTCTGCGCGTAGAGCGCGTGTGGAAAAAGTCCATAGGCTATATAACCCACCGAAAACCCTGTTTTCAGCCAAAATAAATTATTCACAAGATCTCAACGGGTGAACAGTTCTCATTACGATATATGCATTGATTTTTTTCAGGCCTGGGATTCCGAACCGAACCGATCGGTTCGGTTCGGTTCGGTTCGGTTCGAAAATTTCGGTTTTCGGGTCGAATTCGGAATGGTGGTTTAGGTGAATCAGAACCAAATTGAAATACAATTCGGAACCGAACCGAAATATAAAAACAAAATTGTTGATCCGTTTCATTTCTTTTGTTTAACCTAGTGCTCAGATTCATCGAATTTCGTTTCGTCTTCATCGTCACCACGATTGTCCTTATCGGGAGGAAGCCGCCGCAAACCAAATCCTGAACGAATGATCTGAGGGAGAGAAAGGCCGTTATCGACGATAGGACGGGAAAATCCTAAAATGCTCTCAAATCCGGAGAGAATAACAGTGGTGGAGTTGATTGGAGAACGAAACGAAGAACCTAAGAGAGATCGGCAGTGAGGATCGTGTTCGTCTGTGGAAAAGAAGTCGTCATCGAGGGTACCGAGGCGCGTGAGCTGTAGAAAGGGAGCACGTCGGTGATGGTGGAAGCGCGTAGGATTAAGGTGAGAAGCGTGAGAATGAGAGTTAAGAGGGAGACGAGAAAGGAGAGAGCGAAGAGAAGGGTCACTGTCGACGAAAGAGGTCAAAGGAAGAGAGCAATGATCGACAAGACTCTTGTTCGGTTTTTTCGGAAATCTTTTACCAAAACCGAAATAACCGTTTCCGAGCCGAACCAAACCGAAATTAAATTCGGTTCAATATCGGTACACTTCGCTCACTTCCGAATAAACCGAATTTTGAATAAACCGAACCATTCCAACCCGAACCAAACCGATTCCCAACCCTAATTTTTTTGTTTCCTAATGAAACCGGTCCAATAGATTTAAAACTTCTTGCTTTGAGCATTTGAATCTTGGTTCTAGGTAGGCCTAACATATTATTTTTTGGTACAACAAATGGAATACATAATGTTTATAGAAATTACTTGAAATCATAATTTATCAAAGTTTATATGCTTTTATATAATGCTTACATGCAGTCCACCTTATATAGTCGATACTCTCCCTCATCATTGGGGTTAGACCTGGACATTCAGATATTCGGGTCGGTTCGGGTCAAGTCCTTTTGGGTCCGGATCTTTCGGGTCCGAAAGTTTTAGACCCATATAGGATCCGATACTATTTCGATACGATTCCGGTTCGGTTTCATTTGGATTCGGGTCCAAATTTAAAGAACCAAAAATTACTCGATTACTAAAAAAAAAATCCGAAAATATTCAAAAAAATACCTAAAAATACCGAAAAATAGCTAAAAAAATATTTGAATACCCAAATATTCAAAAAATATCTAAAAATACCAAAAAATACTCACAGAATACTAAAAAAAACTCTAAAAATACTTTAAAAATATCATAAAATTGGGTTTTCAGGTACCCGTTCGATTCTCGGTTCGAGTCCTAGTTTGGGTCTGATTTTTCGGATCCAAAAATTTAGGACCCATTCGGGTATTTAGGTCGATTCGGGTCTTTATTTTTGAATCGGGTCCAGTTTGAGTTTTCGGATCCAAATTTTTTGCCCAGAACTAATTCGGGTTAAGCAATTAATTAATCACTTTTTTTTTCTTGGTTGTTAAAATCACTCTTTTTCTTTGTATTAAATATATACTCCATTTTTGGTTGTTGGTTTTTTATAGCTGATGTTTTAAGGTTTTCAC
Source organism: Lepidium campestre (assembly GCA_009757365.2). NCBI lineage: Eukaryota > Viridiplantae > Streptophyta > Magnoliopsida > Brassicales > Brassicaceae > Lepidium > Lepidium campestre. The sequence goes on from WJSH01003305.1 coordinate 293,045, forward strand.
ATATATTAATAAACTTTTAAAAATGTCGTATTTAACATTATTAATTGTTAAGAGATACAAATACAAATATTAACTACTAATAAAACTATAGAAATAAATAAAGATAAAATAGGAAACTTTAACTTAAATATGCATTAAAAATTGAAAACATCAACTTTTTAAAAACAATTTTTTTCCCAGTCAACTAATTAAAAATAGAGGGAGTTTTAATTATGGCGTCGAGCCCTTAGCTATATATAATATTATATGAATCACAATTTCCATCTTGAAATTCAAATAATCCTCATGTATAAATGAGGTATATATGTTAATTAAAATTAAGAAAATAAAGAGAATTCAGTAGTAGTAGATGATTGGTTGATAGTAAGTAATATAGTTGACGTGGAGTGGGGGTGTGGTCTTCACATCATGCATCCATTAGCCGAATCTCTATATACTTCCATCTTCACACACACACACACTCCCTTAACATGTACTTTTTTTTATTACTTTCATTCTCTTTATATTTACTTCCCTTAAGACATATTACTTGGACTTCATGAGTTTTGATTGAGTCAATTGTACCAAATTCTAGATAAATTCTATGTTTATTTGATTTTCAATATATACATATTTACTTTTTTTTTTTATTCAAGTGGTTAAATAGTTAATTATTCATGTTTACAACATTTTTTACTGGAATTCGACTCTATTAAACATATTTTGATAGATATTTTTCCCTTAATATGTAATTAGTTAGTTAGCTTATCGTGTTAATATCTTAACTAATTACTATCTGTATAAATACTCAATGTGCTTCCTTTTACACATTAATGAGAAAATACATTTAATTGCTTCTCTGCTTAATAGACTTTAAAGAATCATGTAGTCCTGAAAGATTTTGTTTAAGATTTGGAGAGTTTGGACTATCACCTTTCTATCAGAGTTCGAATCTAAAGAATCAAATAGTCATGTGTGTTCTATACTTCTTATCGTATAGAATTTGAGAGAGCTTGAGGCTTTGAGCTATAGATGGGTTATATTTTATATACTTATTGAAAAAATTATAAAAATGAAAAAGAAAAAAAAAGAAGAAGAAGAGGGAGTGGAGTAATGGTAGAGAGAGGAAGGGAGAGCCGTAGATTCCGTGAGAGACAGGCTTGCATTGCACTCATCATTACTCCTTCCTTTCTTCTCCCCCAATCCTTTCTCTTAACCTTTACTTTATTATCTAAATTACTATATATATAATGTTGAACCGTATCATTATACAGATATACTTTTGTTATATTCTATCTTTTATGTCTATTTATGTGAAAACTAATTCTATATGTGATCACATGCCGATTGAATCGTTATACAGAGTTAAAACAAACGAGATAATGAAGTGGAACAAACATACGTTACTCTAGATTAATTAATGTCTAAATTTGTACATTTTTGGTTGTAAATAGTTACATTCACTCTTTCTTTCTCTCTCTCTCTGTCCATTGTGATTAGTTTGCCAAGTTGGGCAAATGGTAGAAGAGAGACAATAACTGAAGTACTAAAATTTAAGAGGCTACAAAAAGACAAGTCCAAACATATTCACACACTTAATTATATATATTTGTGTGGTGTCTCTCTTTGACTCCTCTCTTCCTAAATCACTCACTATTTATGTATCCTTCTCTCCACACATCTCTCTCCATCCCACACACATCTTTCTCTTTACACATTATACTATATATGCATCTCTCTTCTTCATTCTCAATCAACAACAAAATTCCTCCTCTTTCTTCTGATTCTTTCTTGATCTTCAATCTCTCGCTCGCTTATGGAATCAATCGAAGAAGCTACAAAGGAGCAATCTTTGGTCCTTAAAGGGAAGCGTACAAAGCGACAACGTCCACAATCTCCTATTCCTTTCTCTATCTCCCCTCCTTTAGTTTCTTCTCCGCCACGCCACATGGAAGAGGAATCCACTGATCTTGATTTGAAGGACAATATTAATGCTTTAGGAAACGATGAGGCCGGAAGCCACAAAAAGGATGGTGTGATCACGTCTTCATCTTCATCAGCCTCTTGGGCCTCTAACAACAAGCCAACTTTGACAGCCGAACAAGACGAGGAAGATCAAGACATAGCCAATTGTTTGATCCTCCTTTCTCAAGGACACTCTCTTCTTCCTCACATCAACAATCAACAGCTCAAATTACCTTACCATGAAACAAACAACAACAATGCGTACAGATTTAGCAGCAGGAGATTTCTAGAGACTTCTTCATCTAATGGTGGTGGTAAAGCTGGTTACTACGTTTATCAGTGCAAGACATGTGACCGGACCTTCCCTTCTTTTCAAGCTTTAGGTGGTCATAGAGCTAGCCACAAGAAGCCTAAAGCCACATCTTTTTACTCCAACCATGACCTCAAGAAGAACACATATGACCACAACGTCGTTTCACTCGTCACAGCCACAACTGGTTACAAGAACAACAACAATAGATCGCTTGTCGTTTACGGTAAGTCAAGTAACAGTAAGGTTCATGAATGTGGAATCTGTGGAGCCGAGTTTACGTCTGGACAAGCCTTAGGTGGCCACATGAGACGACATAGAGGTGCGGTGGTCGTTACGGCCGCAGCAGCCCCCACCGTGACGGTGGCCACGACTACGGCCAACACAGAGTTATCACTGTCTTCAATGTCGTTCGATCAAATATCCGAGGGTCAGGATCATCTGGTGATGCCAGAGGCAAAGAAAGCTAAGAAGACGGTCGTGTCATTGGATTTGGATCTGAATCTACCCGCACCGGAAGATGAGAATCGGGTCAACGGATTCAGCTTTGCTTTAAAGCAAAAACACGAACAAGAACATCAACAGAAGAAGCAAAGAGAAGAACCAAAGTCTCTTGTCTTGTCAGCTCCTACTTTGGTGGATTGCCACTACTGATATTATTATTACATCATTATTTAACCAAAAAATTATATATATTTTTGAACTTTTGGTTTACTGTCAGATTGATCATTCATTATTTTTCTCTATCAAACTTTTTTTTTTTTGGTGTAACCGATTCTTTGCTTGTCTAAGACTTGCAAGATTTTTTCTTTTTTACATAAATACTAAAATATAAGAACTTTGTTAGTTGCGATTTGTTACAAAAGAAAATTGTATAAAAATTGATGTCACGTTCTTTAATACTTTTTCATCTCAAAGAATTTCTTTTTCTTTTTATTTCTCCCCCAAGAAAAACGAAAGCTCATGAAAAGGGCGTGACGTTTTTTTTCTGCAGATCAAAGAAAAAGTCATCTTTTCTGTTGACAATATAAATTATATATTTATGTTAATACATATATGTATTTTATATGCGTTTTTTTATTGCCAGTGGTGATTTTTTTTTTCCAAAAATGTTGTCATATACATTTTCCAATAATAAAAAACTATCCACATCTTGTTTAGTTGCAATGAATGCTTTTCCTAGATTCCAGGATCGCTATTGAAAGACAAATTTATTATCTGCTTTTACTTAAAAATATTTGATTTTCATTGTAAAGAAGATATTATTTACATACTATATAAGTATATAACATTTCGAGATCAAAAGTGATTGTTGTTTTTGTATTCAGAGTGAAGACTACGTGCTGTTTTAGTTTGTCTGCTAGGCTCCGTGAAGTGGTTCATGGGCCTCTAAGCTTAAGATCTAGCCCAAAATATATAAATTTAACTTAGTGGAGTAACCCATTTCATAAGGCCACTCAATATGTTAAACTTAAATTCAATTTTGGCCCAAAGATTCTTACAATTTTGGTTATTGGTTTAAGTAAGTTTGCTAAAGAAAACCAAATTTCTTGCGATCTAAGGTACACTTTTCTTGCGGTCTAATGAGTCGAGACTCCAAGAAAGCTGGTGCAGCTTTACCGGCGCCAATATCGCTCGCTCCAGGCTTCCGATTTCATCCAACCGATGAAGAACTCATTAGCTATTACTTGAAGAGGAAGGTTCTGGGCAAACCCGTGCGTTACGATGTGATTGAGGAAGTCGATATTTCCAAGCACGAGCCTTGGGATTTACAAGGTTTGCTTCTTCTTTCTTTTCATTTCTCTCTGTAAAATCTTCCCCTGTTTCTTGGCTGTATTAGGGCATGATTGTAATCCTGTTTCCTGTGTCAAATTGGTTGCTTGTAATCTAAGAAAATCCAATTTGAGTTATATGTGATTCTTCTTTGTTTCAGATCATTCGAAGTTGAAGACAAGGGACCAAGAATGGTTCTTCTTCACTCCCGTGGATAAGAAGTACCGCACTAGTGCTCATGTGAACCGATCAGTCGATCATTGGTAAGGTAAAGACTCCCGTGTATTACAGTGGGCGTGGTGCAGATGGTCTGCGAACCAATTGGTTGATGTATGAGCATTACCTGGTTGAAACTAACAGAATCATGAATCGTTTTTAGATGAAAAGAGTATGAATCGGAAGAACAAAGTCTCCGAGAGAGAAAACGAGAGGAAGAAGAAAGATTTTATTATTCATGACTAAATCAGATAATGATCTGCTTTTATTCAGTGGTTAAACCTTAACCAAGCATAGCAAAAATAGAACTGTACCAAATTGACTTAAACCAATCGGTATAAAATCTATAAAATGAGATATTTCATTCTAATAGAAACAGAAGACGAAGACCATCTTCAGGTAATATATAAGGTTCTTCTTGAGTTGATTATGTTTCAAGGTTCTTTCATAATATCTTTTGATTGATCTGTGAATTAACTCTTACGCAGCTAGATACGTACGTATTGTGCAGAGTGTTCCTCAAGGAAGACGCGAGACGGTCTAGTGGAAGCAGATATGCACCCTTCTTAGAACAAGAATGGGATGATGATTATGATTATAGTGGAAGAACTGTGATTCCCTCTGTTCCAGTTGTTGTAGAAACCAATAGAATCAACGAGTCTCAACAGGTTTAGTTTTTACTCTACTGAGATTGCAAGTTGATTAACACTCATATGACTGTTTTTTTTTTCTCTGTAGGAAAACCACTCGCGGAGCAAGAAACTCATTGACTTCAATAAGCTCCCGAGAGAGTCTGAGATCGATGGAGATCCATGTCCACACCAAAAGCATCATGACAACAACGAGGAAGATGATGATGTGTCTCTAGTCCAATCCAAACGAAAAGTCGATTCTATTGGAAACTCTAGCAGGTCCATTCAAACCACTCAAGACCATTGTTTCTCCACAGAAACAATCACTAATGCTGCTGATGCTGTTGAGCTGCTCATCCCATGTAGGAATCTGCTGATGAAGGAGACCGAAACAGAACCAGATGCTACAATGGTGTGTGCAAGCTCCTCCACCAAGATGGTCAGCAATTTACAGAAAGAGAACGAACAAGTTGCTACAATTGTTTCTCTAAGCTCCTCCACCAAGATGATCAACGATTTGATGAAGAAGAAGCACGAGATGGTTATAGACAGAGAGACGCATAAGCTTGAAATGAAGGAGGCAGAAATGCTGATAAAGTGTCTTCAGGGGAAAATTAATGCATTGCTTGGAGAGAACGAGGAGCTGAAGAACAACATCAGGAACAAAGGACAATGAACAAAAGCCCAAATTATGTTGTCTCAGGTTTCTTCTAGCTTAGTTAGTTCTGTCAGCTCAGTTATTACTTCTTAATTCATTTAATGCAGAATTTGTGTCAGAGAAATTTTGAGGCTTTTGTATTTGAATACATAATATTGTAAATGACTAATGAATGAGATAATATGTCATCAAAGATAAAATAGATTTTGGATCCCCAACAACCGCAACATGTTAGTTAGAATCTTCTAGAATCATAAATAATTAGCTAAGGTGTTGACGTGTCACCTAACTAAAAGCTGTCACTAATCAAATATCACCGCACCGTCACTGAAAACTTTTGCTCAATCTCACCTTCGTGGAAGATTTTAAAACCTTCGTTGCGTAACTTCTGCCTTTTATTTTCTTTTTCTTGTTTTAGCACTTTCCACGGATGCTTAATTATATTACCAATGGCATCGTGATCGATTCATCTCTCTGACCCTTCTCCAATTTTCTCATTTCTTTTTAAAACCCTAATTTTGTTTTCCGATATCCAATTATCTGATATTTATCTCGAATCGGCAACTTCTACTTGATTCTATAAAAACCCTTACTTTCTTTAAGCTCGTGTTTGTGTTCTGGTCCACCGAATTGATGGGTCGCGGCTCAGTGACGTCGCTTGCTCCTGGGTTCCGTTTTCACCCAACGGACGAGGAACTCGTTCGCTACTACCTTAAACGCAAGGTCTGCAACAAACCCTTTAAGTTCGATGCTATTTCCGTCACCGACATATACAAATCCGAGCCTTGGGATCTTCCAGGTTACTTTCCTTAAAATCTCTCTCATTTATCAATTTTGTTCTCTCGGTAGTTAGATCGAATTCCGTTGATTAGTTATGATCTAGAGCTCTGCTTGATTTTCTGTTTATTTTGATATAGACAAGTCGAAGCTGAAAAGTAGAGACTTGGAATGGTACTTCTTTAGTATGCTGGATAAGAAATACAGTAATGGTTCCAAGACGAATCGTGCCACGGAGAAAGGCTATTGGAAGACGACTGGGAAAGATCGGGAGATTCGTAATGGTTCAAGAGTCGTTGGGATGAAAAAGACACTTGTTTATCACAAAGGTCGAGCTCCTCGTGGTGAAAGAACCAACTGGGTTATGCACGAGTATCGGCTTACTGATGAGGAACTGAAGAAAACTGGTGTACCGCAAGTAAGATTTGGGCAATTGGGTTTCTTCTGTTTTCCATTTCTTTTTTGTATGGAATTTGTTTTCTTGTAGCTGTTTATATAAGCGCATGGATTGAGTTATTGACTTTGTTGAGTCGTTTTGGTGGTTTGGTGGAGAAGGATGCATATGTGTTATGTAGGATATTCCAGAAAAGTGGTACGGGGCCTAAGAATGGTGAGCAGTACGGTGCTCCATTTCTTGAGGAAGAGTGGGAAGAAGATGAAATGACATTTGTACCAGATCAAGATGCTCTCAGTGAAGGATTGGCTGTTGATGATGATGTTTATGTCGATATTGATGACATTCAAGAGGATTGTGTAAGAAGAAGATCCTACCTTTTTACTCAACAATTCCAGAAATTATTTCTCTTTATGATTAGTTTATCGTGTAGCAACGTTAGATTGTTGTTAGTGAAAGGGTGTGGAATATTGCAAATGCGAAAGAGTGATTAATGGAGTACTATTTAGTTAATAATGAACACCAATGGCATGCCTTGTAGTGTTGTTGGGTTCGGTTTGGTAATGTGCTGGAATAGTATACCTGTTTTGGTTAAATATGAGGCATATATGTATGCTAGCTTAGGTCTGCATATTGATTTTTTTTTTTTTGGTCGGAAGCATATTGATGTTAATATACATCTTCACTTCATCTTGTGGTTTGG
>WJSH01003305.1:300476-314270 GCA_009757365.2 Lepidium campestre
TCATGGCACATTTTTTGTGAGCATCTGAACATGATTCCGTTTTGCAGAAGCCCGAAAATCTGGTGGTCTATGAAGCCATTCCTATTGCACCTAACTATTGTCATGGAGAATCAAGCAATAATGCTGAATCAGGAAACTTCTCAGAGTCTGGAAACTACATTCAACCAGTAAACTATGTTGTCAACTCTGGTGGCTACTTTGATCAACCAATTGTAGCTTGTGAGGAAGATCAGAAGCCTATTATTCGGGATGGTAGCATTCAGCCTTGTTCTCTGTTTCCAGAGGAACAAATTGACTGTGGTGTGCAAGACGAGAACGCAGAGAATCTGGAATCTTCCAAAAATAATGTGTTTGTGGCTGATTCATGCTACAGTGACATTCCTATTGATACTAAATATTTGCCCGACGAGCCATTCATGGATTTTAACAACAATCTTCCACTCAACGATGGTCTGTACCTGGAAACGAATGATCTCAACAGTTCTCAACCAGATGGTTTTAACTTCGAAGATTATCTTAACTTCTTTGATGATGAGAATTTGACTTTTGATGATTCCCAATTCATGGTATCTGAAGATGCTCTTCTCGAGCAAGAAAGTCTCGACCAGAAAGTAAGACTCGTGCTTTCAATGTACTTAGGCATTTCTATATGTTAGTAAGATTCCGTTTTAACTCACTTTTACACCAACAGCCTTCCCATAAAGAATTGGAGAAGGAGGTTGCAGAAGGCAAAGAGGCTGTGGAGAAAAACGAATGTGGCGAAGGATCTTCCTCAAAACAAGAATTGGAGGAGTTTGCAGAAGGCAAAGAGGCTGTGGAGAAGAAGGAAAGTGGCGAAGGATCTTCCTCAAAACAAGATGCAGATGTCTCGGACTTTGATTCAGGTAACACAGATGTTCATAGATGTTTTTCAAACAACTCTTGTAATGACGGACTCTGACTCTTCTGAATCGAAATCCTGCAGCTTCAAAGTACCCTCTCCTCAAAAAGACGAGCCACATGCTTGGAGCCATTCCTACTCCATCTTCATTTGCTTCACAGTTCCAAACAAAGGATGCTGCAATCCGGCGACACGCAGCACAATCTTCTGGTTCAGTTCACGTGACTGCAGGTATGATCAGAATATCAAACTTGACTCTAGCAGCGGACAGCGGTATGGGCTGGTCATATGACAAGAACGGTAACCTCAACGTAGTCCTTTCTTTCCGTTTGGTACAACAAGATGATGAGCTGAGTTCCTCGGCAAGTAAGACAGGAACTACAGGGACAAGAGCAAGGTTGATCTTCATGTGTTTATGGGTTCTCTTGCTCTCTTTTAGCTTCAAAATAGGAACCATTGTCTCTGCTCGGTGATAGCATCAAAAGTTGAATCGTCTCAAAGAAGAATTGTTCTGGTGTTTGTATCTCTTCAATTATATAGCGTCGTCTTACTTTGGCAGTGCTTCGCTGCTCAATATTTTATCTCTCTTTTTAAGGGATTTTGTGTAGTTTGAAATTTTCTTTATAATTTCTAGCTGGAGCTTCTAGAAATAAGAACATAACAAGTTTCTTATGACAGTTTTTATTTGGTCCCTGCTCTTTGTTACTGCTACTGTTGAAAACATTGGTTAAGAAACTGAAATGATATTATACCTGGGAAAGATAAAGTTGTAAATTCTCCAATAAATAAGGGGGGGAAATCATTCATAAGAAACAAATTGATTTTGAATCTTTGATAATAAATGAGAAGAAACATATTTCTCGCACTAGCTCTCACTCTCAAAAATAGTATTACAAACCGATGTTTGATTCTGTCTCTGTTGCTCTCGAAAGTTGAGTTTCTTCATAGCTTTTGTATTTATGTAGCTAATATCTTTTGGGATTTACCTTCCAAATAAACCCCACACACCACCAGAGCCTTGCCGTTGCACAGTCTCATCTTCTCCATCTTCATCAGATACTGACTTCCTTTGTCTTCTAAGCATCTCAACTTCAGCTTCAATGGATTTCCCTGACTCCAGTGCTTTCTGTAATTCTGCTATTTGTGCCTGAGACACGGCATAAGAAAAAAAGCCGCGACTAAGGATTTTGGAAAAAAAAAAGAGATGAAAGACGAAAACTTTAGCAGACTATGGAAGGTAGGAGGAGGCTTGTAAACCTCGAGTTTGAAGCATCTTGATCGTTCTGAAATAAGCTGACCTTGTACAGATTCGAGTTCCTGCAATAATGTTTAAAGATTGTGAAATCATTTTCATGTACCGGGATAATAATTACTAACTTGACAGTCTGAGATAACGTACTTGAGATAGTTCAGTGTGGCTGCTTTTGACTTCATCTATCTTTTCCCTGAGCTTTGCGTTTTCTTCTTGGGTTTCTGCAACAGATGACTCCAATGTTCTCTTTGCCTCTTTAATGGTGTCGATTCTGTGCCTAATATCTCTTTCAGGGAGATTGCTTCCTATTCCATTGAGAGTTGGAATTGCAGGTGGAGGATAATCTGACTTATCTGACTTGGCTATGGCATAAGCAGCAGTGACAGAGGCTGCAGCTGCAGCGGCTGCTGGTGACTTGAAGATTTTGGGATGTGAGGATTCTCCTGCTTTTAGTCTCATGAAAAATATCTGTGTGAAAAGAAGACAAGAGTAAATCAAGCCTGTCAAAAATATCAAACTTGTGTAAGTTGTAATCTATTGAAGTTGGGCTTACATCATTGTTATACTTCCCATTATAGCCACCAAAAGCTACTAGTATGTTCTCTCCAAATAACGATGCTGAACACACACTAAGACCCTGCGGTTGAATCATACAACACATAAGAAAACTCAGTAAAGAAAACGAAACATTTAAGATTGGATGGAATTATAATATAGGACGCAGCATCAACCTCACTAGCAAGAGGATGTCTTGCTTTTACATGGGTTGATGTAGACCAAACCAGCTTTGACATATTAAGAACAAGAGTCTCTAAACAACCTGCGCAGGAAAGAAAAGTGTTAAAGAGGAGAGGTGCAGGCAGAGTCTAACTGCAGACGCTATCCTAGAAGCAGAGAGTGCATTTACCAGTACTATTATCACCGCCCCCAACGATATACCAGTTTTCGTCAATGGGTATTGCAGCGTGTCCTGCCCGAGGAGTTACATCATCTCCCTGAACATGAGGCTGCGACCACTCCATCTGCCATAAATTTATATATTCATCAGAATAGTGATGAAAACAGAAAAATAAATTCCAGAAAATGTGCTTACCGTTTGCAAGTCAAGGATATGAAGATCACTGTAGAAAATTGAATGAGAGCAACCACCAAAAATCAAGAGGTACCGATCGGAATGTGTAGCAGCTGTGTGATCAAATCTGGGAACAGGGCGTTCCAGCCTATCAAACGAAAAAAAAAAAAATTAACTAATAATAAATAATACCGAGCATTTAGATGTAAGAACAGGTAGGTAGAAGCAACTGCAGTAAACATAAGCACCGATCTAGCAGACGGCACTTTTGCATTAACTTACGTTGTCTCTACCACATCCCAAGTCATTGTCTCAAGATCAAGAACATGCAGATCATTCAGCAGTCTCCTGTTTTTATCTTCGCCACCAAAAACAAAAACTCGAGAGCCAACCAGTGTAATGGAATGCCCACCACGTGATACCTTAACATGGAAAAGTGTACAACTAACTATCGAAAACAACAACAAAAAATGTTGCGAGCAGCAAATTCAGATCACTGTTTCTTACCGGAACATTCCCCGAGGCATCAATAACTCCACAGAAATGTGTTTCCAGATCAATGAACCGCACTGAAAGGAAAGAATTAAACACACAATTAAGAATCTAGAAAGGAGCATCCAATCAGAAGGAAGGCCGGATATGGCTAACCTGACATGTTATCTGATGACTTCTTGGAGTGTCCCCCGATCAGAAGAAGCTTGTTTCCCCACTTAATCTGCCAAAAAGACTCACATTTAACATCGTAAGTATGATTGCAAAATTCTTCTTCTCTTTTAAAAGGACTTACCATGCGGTGGTCTGAGATAGCAGGAAAGGCTTCCCGTAAGCTACCATTGTCCTCTTGGGTGTTCTCAACACTTGATGATTCAGTTTTCAGTTTTAAAGTAGACCAAGTCAAACTTCTAAGATCAAACACCTGACCAAATTAAATCACCACATGAAGATTTATGAAACAAAAGGAAGATACAAAGACACAAAAGAAGATGAAACACAAGCTACCTGGACATCAGATAAGTATCGGCCATTACGGCTTCCACCAACGATGTAGAGCTTCTCATCAACAACCACTGCCGCATGCTGCATTTTCCACACAGGAAATGAAAAAAATATGGTAAGAGAATTATCTCCAACCAATCAGATGCTGAACCACCGACAAAGATAATCAATGACCTTGTAGCGAGCTGATGCTCGCAAGCCAGAAACGGGGATTGGTGTCCATTCATCGTGGGCGAGATTTGAATGCCAATCTCCAACATCTATTTCTTTCGTGATCTCTTCCATTACCAGGCACTAACGTCACAGCTTCAGTCTGTCATTTTTGAGAACAACATTAGGAGACGAGTTTCGATCTCATTTGATTTTAACAATTGGGTAATGAAACATAGAAACTCTACTAATCAAATAGATACGACTTCTAAAGTCCAGGACTTTTAGCTTCTCATGATCCTTCATTTCCATATGGAAAAGAAGTGAAAAACAACGAGATCCTAGTCCTTCTCGGGGACGATCACGAAATCAAACTTGGAGACATTGCAATCGCAAAGAGATCTGAACACCACATTCGAAATTGCATTCACGAGCACCAATTAAGTGATAACAAAAACATAATAATAAGCGAAGGAGAAAGACGAACATAAAGACAGCAACCGAGATGGCTGCGATGACCAGAGCGCTGCCGGAGAACGTGAAAATTGTCGGAGCCGGAGAGGGAGAATGATTGTGAAAAGTGAGACAGAATTCCCAAGTGTATTGAAAGTTACAGGTTCTTCTGAAAATAGAGAAAGTTCCGGGTCAATTAGGAAAATGGCAATATATATGTGTACTTCTGTATATATTAAAATTTCCGGGGTACTTATGTAAATAGCAAAATGTGAAAAGATTTGGTTTCTTCTGTAAAAAGAAAAAGTTTCGGGTCAGATATGCAAAATATAAGAAGATAATAGTCTTTTACTGTGATAGGTTAGTAATATATGTTTCAGGATCTTCAGTAAATATCTAAAGTTGTAAATACTGCACTTCGATATATACCACAAGATTCAAAAGATCCTCTGTTAATGAAGGTTTCAACGTATATACATTTGCAATTTCTCTGCAAGCTTAACTACTGCAAAACAAAAACAAATGGTGGGTTAATGAATGCGAATGGCTAATAAAAGAAAGAAGCAAATGCAATGTAATGGCTGGTTATTGTAAATTGTTACAACATAAAGAACTCAAAGGGAAACAAAACTTCAACAAATTGCAATAAAGTTATTAAAAAGAAAAGAAAAAAAACAAATGTAAATTGTACTTCTAACTCCAAATCTGTTTCCTCTCCCAGAGGAAAAACACGTTATAAAATGTCAGACATAAATAGAAAACGAAAGAAGAAATAAAGCTCCTAGAGAGAAATCTTCGCCTCATTCAAAGATGATATCTGATGATCTCCATTCGAAAGTTTAAGCCTCAACAAATGAAGTAAACAGACCAAAGATAGGATTCGAGATGGATACTTTTAGCGGTTTTAATCGGTGGCTCTCTCTGTGGCTGAATCAACTTTGTGTTTTATCATCGTCTCAGCTTGTTGAATTGCTCTTTGTGACCCTGTGATACTCACTTTCCTGTCAACATTAGTCATATAACAACTTAGACATGAGACGTACTTAAGACAATTGTTTGGTTGTAACTCTCCAACGATTTAACTTTACCTATCAGTGGTTCCAGACATGAAATCACCTCTGTCTGATATTTTAATTCGGGCACCGGTTATCTGCGGGAAGAAAAGTGTGCTTTTTAGGCTTTTGGTGGACATGAAAAGAGTTTTAATTAAGGGTTAGAGTACGGACCTGGGTGATTTCCATGATGTTTCTTCCTCCACGGCCAAGGACCAATCCTATATGCTCATCCGAGACACCAATTGTTACTGTCGTACTAGCCTCTTCCTGGAATATATACAAAAACACACCTTAATTCAAGAAAAGATAAAAACGAAAGAAACCAGCTCTGACTGCTTTAACACCAAAATGTCATCTTATATGCTATGGCAATGTCTTTTTTTCTTTTCAGGTTGATAAGCCAGTATCGACTGACTCTGCTTCTACTGGATAATCAAGAGGTGTATCTCGAATGAATGGCAAAAAATATTTTACATGACAGAAATGTCATCTTCAATCAAATTTATTCAAATAGTTGCTTCATTAAAAACATCAACAATCGCTTTGATAGGCCTACTTCCTAGCAAACCCTGAGATGTGGACTTCACATTTGTATTCTCCTTATGTTTCTAGATAGAAATTGATCCAAACATTCCATAATAGTAACAACGATGGAGAATTTTCATGTATATATGCGCATTTACATATATAGGTGGATGATATATATTGCTACACCACAGTATCCATAGCAGTAACACATAAAGATACGTACATATAAATAGGGTGGAAGATAGTGAGAAGAGATTAACCTTGTGGTTTTGATACTTGCCTCCAGAACCGTTGGGTGCGTAGTTGACCGAATTGTATCCCGCTGTTGCAACAGAAGGAAGCACATACGCATATGGAGGACCATGAAAACCAGAGTAGAAAAGACCTAAAATGTCGAGTTTAAAGGAACTTACAAGAGAATTAAGCTTAACAACAGACAAACATCTTACACAGTCCTCAAAATAGAAAGAAAGCCAATGTAGAAAATCCTACTCTAATCTAAAAAAATTTCAAGAGATATATGCACCAACACTTGGAACTTACTTATCACATGACCTTAAACCACGAAATCAAAAACCTCGCACGGTGACATCTGGCCTATCTACGGCTGTCATGTGTGGTGCCTACTCAAATCTTCTTTGGTGTCATTTCAATTTTCAAAGAATAAATACTATGCAATCAAAGACAGAGAACACGACTACAGAAGAGTTCCAGGGAAAAAAACCAAACCTAACTAAACTAGTACTGAGTTGATCTACCTGCGTATGAATATGGGGAATGTACATTCTGGGAGTAATGATCGTCCTCGGTAAGCTTAGCCAATATCAAATCAATTGCCCGCATCTGCTCCTCGAAAGTTCCAGATAATGTCACTAGCCTATCACTCAACCCATAGTAGGTATTATCCAGAGGGGATATCTTAATACCAGCTTTAGATTCCTCGATGAATGACCTGTGTGCAAAGAAAGAAATTTCTTGAGGGTTAGTGAAAGCAGTATCACTGAAGTCAATATTCCTAAAACAAAAAATGCAATGCCATATTCTAGAACTTAAGACAAATTAGATTATCCACGACAAACACTACTTCAAACTGATTCACCTCAAATACTCAAATACCCAGTAACCCTTTCCACCTGTTATAGGGTCTTTGACTTGAGTATGTATGCATTTAGAGAAGATAATTGCTTTCTTAAAAAAATGAACCGGTAGAAATATGAACATGAAAACTGATGTAAGAATAGAACCAGCTACGTTTTGGATAGTTGGTGGTGTAGTGTGCTACAGGAAACGGTGTTAAGGGAAACTCTGACAACCTCATACAATCTGTTTCAACAAACACAGAAAGGACTCTTACTTGATGGTGGCTCCTCCTTTTCCAATTATGCCTCCACAAGAACTGTTAGGAACCACAAGTCTTATTCTTCTCCTAGGCTCAACATCGTTACCATCTTCAGCATGAAGCTAACAAAAAAATAGAAAGTTAAAATTGATCTTTTATGACAAAATACATGAATTAGTTAAACGCAAATTTGACGTGGTATATAAATTTGTCAAACACAACTTGAAAAAAGAGTACCTCACTGTGCAATTTATCAAGGATAAGTTCCAGTCCACTGACAACTTCTTTAATTGAGCCCGATATCATAATAATTCTATCAGTCGTCCCTGGGAAAAACTCTTGATTGCGTGAAAGTTGAATCCGTGCCCCAGACTTGGCCTGAAATTCAGTGATGGTTGAACCACCTTTCCCAATGACGGAACCAGCTGCCGCATTGGATACAAGAAACCGAATGTGTGTTGGCTTCTCAGCAGAATCTGAAAGGACAAAACACAATAGACAGTCAAAGAGACAGTATACCACCCTCATTAGTATTGAGCTTAACTTTGAATAAACATAATATAAAAATCAGGTCTCCCAACAAAACATAACACCTTGATTACACCAGCTACCACGCATAATAATGTACAAAAAAAACTTAATGAGAATGTGAGTGATCTAACTCAATCACAAGAATTGTTCCTTACAGAGAACAAAAACTGGCTAATTTCCTTGTATAATCCGTCACATTCTGAAAAAATTTACAAGATTTTCTTCAATTACCGAACTATAATTCCCATTGAACAGAAACACAAGGTAATAGTGTAATTTAGCCATCCTTGGAATTGAAGGAAGAAAAAAAAAAAACCATCCTTGGAATTTAATATCTATCGCACAGAAATCTTCTCCCAAGTTTGTATCAGCAAAAAACATTAATCACCCATCAACGATGCCATATCACAAAACACTTAAACGAGATCCAATTCACGAAGGTGATGAAGATAGCAAACATTTGACTCAGAGTCGAAGAAAATGCAACGACGGAAAAAAACCAAAAACCAGATCGGATCGGAATACCAGCTTCCGAAGAATCGTGCGGTTCTGGGGATCTCTTCGTCAGCTCTTCCGGAGAACCTGCCGCATACGACTCAGTAGACTCCATTGCCGCTGCAGAAAACAAAAGGAGAAGAACCGAATCAACCAATCGACATTACCAATCAATAAACAAGGAAACATTAGGGAGAGAAATAGATAAGAGTCGTTAGTCGAAATCTGAGATTGAGAAGAAAATTCAGAAGCTACCTGTCCTCACACAATTCGAATCTGCTCCTTCCGTCGTCGTCGCTATCACTTCGCGACCGTGGTTTCTTGAATCTGAGCAACACTAAGTCTCGACGTGCGTGTCTCTCGTATCTCTTTGCTTCCTCGGCTTCTTCGTCTTTGTCGCCGAGCGGTTTGTGAAGTGAATGAAGGTGGCTCTGGTGTCCTTCGTCTATCTATCCACTAGGCTCCTTATTCTAATATTATTATTTTATTTTTTTTATTTTTATTGACCGCCTCTCTATTTCTTTTCTTTCCTTTAATAACTCGTCTCACTTTTATCTTATTGTCAAAAAAATCAAATCAACTTGAGTGACATCAAATAGTCTATTAAATGCTTTCGCTAAATTGCAGAATTTTTGACAATTTTGTTAATAATAAAATATAGCTACGGAATTTAACAAATTTAGAAAAACAGCAAAATATCAATTACATTGATATTTTTTCTGAATTTGTTTTATTTGATTTCATAAATCGTGAAATAAATATATATAAATTAATCTCAAGTTGTATGGCAGAGTTGACGAAGACAATAGATACTTATAATGGTAACACATGCTTATAATTTGAATCGATCATTTAATTAATGAAGTTACTAAATACAATTAAGGTGTTTTTGTACTTAGTCCGACAGTAATGGGAAGTGGCAACTTGTGTTTTCCTCACGACTATATAGATTCATTGGTTCAAAGTTTAATAAATAATTGTATTTTTTTGGTGGCACCATAAAAAATTATAAAAAAAATAGTAATAAAAAAAAACTACTCGATTCCATTTTGCAAAATTTTGTTAACGATATAATTTTCCAAAAGAGCCTAATAATTGGTGGCAACAAGTATTGTGACCCTTTGCACTCTTGTTGGGCTTAATAATTTGTTGTTGGCCCAATAGAAAAGAACTTATTAACAAATGAGACGGGCTCTTATTGGGCTTGTTTTCAATATTTGGCGTATTTTAACTGAAGTGAAACAATGTCAGGAAGAGGCTAATATGCGCCGTGAAAAGCTCGTGGTGATGGTGGTGCCACCTCCCGATCTCCGTCGACTCAGAATCTTATCATCTCTCTCTTTCTCTCCTTCGCTTCTGTGTTATGTTAAGCTGAGCCGTTAGTCGTTAAACATATCTCGTTCTAACGCGGTCGTTTAGCTATGGCGTTGAGCTCAGCTACTCATAGACTTACTTCCTTGGCGTTCTCTCCCAAGAAGACGAATCGAAACCCCAAAAATCCATCTCTCTCCTTCAGCATCACTTGCTCATCGTCCTTCGATGAACCACCTAAACCTTCTTCTCTCGCCTCTTCTTCTTCTACTCCACCTATTCGCGTCTCCTCGAGTTCTGCCCCTAAAGCTCGATTCATCGCTCGTCAGAAACAATCCGTTTCCGTTCGCCAGCTCCAGCGACCTCTAAGTAAATTCATCCATAATCATTTCGCTTGATCTAAATTTCTATTTCCTAGGGATTGTTAATTTGGATCGGATTGCTTGATTTCGGATTTGCTTTACTTTTGTAATTTTGCAGTCGAGTATATGAGCTTACCTGCTAGTCAATACTCGGTGCTTGATGCGGAGAGGATTGAGAGAGTTGATGATAACACGTTCAGATGCTATGTTTACACGTTTAAATTCTTCAACTTTGAAGTCTGCCCTGTTTTGCTTGTCAGGGTCGAAGAACAGTCGAATGGCTGCTGCATCAAGCTCTTGTCCTGCAAGGTAAATATTCATTTGTTAATGAAAGAATTTTGCAAAAGAAAAGAGAAAACTTGTGGCTAATTGACATAAATTTGAAAATCGACGAATCAACTCGATTCGTTATACATAAACATATGAGTTATGTTTGTTAAGATCGTGATGTTTCATTGTTTTGTGCTATAGCTTGAGGGATCTCCTGTTGTGGTTGCTCAAAATGACAAATTTGATGGTAAGCATATCCCTGTTTGTTAACCTGTTTTCGAAAGTATGTGTATTTACTTTGTGTGAAAGTGATCTGTACTGAAATTAGATTTGGTGATCGTTGTATGAGGCTAAACATTTGTTATTTTCTAGTCATGCAGCTTCTATGGTGAATCGGGTATCTTGTGATAGCACTCAGGAGGGGTCATCAGAGCAACAAATTACTTCAGATGCAGTCATTGAGGTAGCTAAGTGCTTCATCATTTGTTTTTGCTTAGTTAAGCAATGCATCACTGTGGTATTTCTGACTTATTTGGCAATTATAGGTCAATATCGAGATTCCTTTTGCATTCAGAGTCTTTCCAGTAGGAGCAATAGAAGCGACAGGGACACAAGTTCTTGATCAGATTCTTAGACTCATGCTACCGCGATTTTTGTCTCAGGTATACAGGAAAACGTGGATCGGGTATCTTACCTTTTTTTAATCGCTTACATTAATCTCATCATGCTCGTTTACTTGTTTTGCAGCTCTCTAAAGACTATCAAGCATGGGCTTCAGGAGACACTTCAAGACAACCTCTTGGGACCGGCGAGATCTAATAGTAAAGCAGAAGCTACCTTACCTGGTTCAGAGAACCCTGTGCCTCCTCGCATCAAAGAGATTAGCAAATTCTCGATCTTTCTCGATGTGTTATTCCGGTTATATAAGACCACAAATGAATTTGTATTCTCTGGTGTAAACAAGACGTTTGTTTCTTTCGTTCTTTCTTTGTTCCACTATAATTTCATGGATGTCATGTCAATCCAACCGGGAAGTCTCTTAACCGGATCTGCAGGCTTTGTACCAGAAATCTGTTTTGTTGCTGGTATAGTGGTAGAGATAAAATTGAACCGGTGATTCTAACTGAACATTTTATAGAATTTTTTTTTCAGAAGGAAATCATTTTCACTAGATGTCTGGTGTCATTTGTCAATGTGTGTTGTTAAATACTTAATTTATTAGTCAAGATATAACGTGTTTAAAGTTAAATGAAGCCACGGCAATGTAATGCTTTAATCAAAACTCGAAAGTGATTTGCAAATTGTAGTCACAAACACGAAACTGTTAGTCCAATGAGAAATTTGGTTTTTTTGGGTTCTTAAAATACACTGTTTTGAAAAATAAAATAAAAGGCAAAGATATAGGCAGCAGAGCTATTATTATTTGTAATTCATATTTTTGTTATTTGTTTTATATAATATGAAATATATAATAATTAGAATTAAGCGAAGTATGAGTAGAAAAGAAGCAAATGTTGTAAGCAAAAGAGGAATAAATAATGTATCTTATCTCTATCCTCTCATCCTACAATGACAACCATACATAATTTATGCCGATCTCAAAGCAACAGTCTCTTCTCTCTTACAAACACAAACTCAACCAATAGTTACAAGTCAAAAGAAGACATTCATGTAATGGTAAAACAAGATAGATTGTGTTTGATCTTGTTTTCTTTACAAGATAATTCTTTTGGGCCGGGATTAATTGGAAAATCTTGCTACGAGCCATGAATAGTTATACAAAAGTAAAAGTTTATATTATAGGAGTGAATAGATCGTATTCACATTGCGTTAAATTTCCAAGACAATAGGATATAGACAAATGTTTCTGAGTAAAGATACATGATTATAATGGATGTCGTTGGATGTTAAAACCAAAACGTGCGTTTGTTCCCTCTCAATCCAAATGTTGAGACTTCGAGAAAATAGTGAATTAGGAAGACGAGTTGTTGAATCATATAAATATAATAACAATGTTAGACCATGTACATTGAGGGTTCTAGACCCATTTTTGGCTCAGTTCCATAGGAGAAAAGAGTGAACTTTGGAGAGAGGGGTTCACCAGAGTGAACCTTGGAGAGAGGGGTTCATGCCACGTGGCGCGTGATGATTGGCCCTTTTTTAAAAAATATTTTTTGTGAACCCCAATAAGGGGGGTTCACTAATGTACATGCTCTTAGTGTTTGGAGATTTTGCTAAAACCTTAAGCAAAGATATATAATATATATTGCCGTATATGTTAACTAAACATAATCATAATGTATACATCATGATAGTTAATTAAATAAAACAAAGAGAAGGTGATTATGAAGTGGATGTAATAAGAAGAAAGAAAACGTACGTTGCATAGAGTGAAGCGATGAGACCTAACATAGACCCAAATTCCATGCAACTTTGTCTAATTCGTCCCAATGCATTTGTATCCTTTCTCTTAGACATTTTCCTCTTATTTTATTTCTCAATTATTCTTTTTCATTATATATTCTCTATATTACTCCATGTCAGAATATTGGTTGCAATGTTACCTTCAGAAAGATCCATTCAACTTCAGCAATAAGAAAAAAAAAGATCGATCCATGATTCTCAACCTCTCTCTCTCTCTAAGGTCTCCCATTAATTCTTTTGGTTTTCTTTTTGGTAAACATTAATTCTTCATTTCTGATTTATTTTCAGAATATTCATCCATCTTTGATTTTTTCTAATTTAATCAGGTCTTATGCATATTTTTAAATAGAGTGACAATTGATAGTATAAAAAAAATAATTAGAAGAGATTAATAATAAAATGGCGTGGGAGTGAGATAAGCGTGCCACGTGTAATAATTGTAGACCGGCTCGTTTCGTTGCTTCCTCGAGACTCGCCTTCTCTTGCTTTAATTAATTTAAACAAAAGCGGAAAAGTAGACAATTATATCAAAATAGATATTTATTAACTAAATTATCAACTACGACAAAAATAAAATCACAATTAAGCACTGATTTATTTTTTCTCTCTTTTTTTTTTTTTTGGTTTCTTATTTTTTTTTCTCTCCATCTAATCGCCATTGCACCTTCTTCTATCT